>ML809663.1:0-59050 GCA_009831015.1 Picea engelmannii | reverse complement strand
CTACCCCCCCCTCCTGAATCCTACTGAATTACATCATGATATCACCCCTCTCACCATGCTCCATTTGTCCTCCATTCACCTCCACTCACACCCCCATCACCCCCATGTATCTCTCCCACCTCTCACTACATTACACATGTCTTCCACCACCCAATATTGTTCACTTCTCGGTATATAACCCTCCTCTCACCACACTCCACCTATCAACCTCCTACCCACATGTCATTCCATGTCACCTCCACTTGTCTCCACTCCATCTGCATCCACGTCATCCACCTCCACTCATCTCGTTCCCCTATTGGAGGACCAATTATGTTTTTGTGATGTTCTCTTGACTGAAACCAACGCATTTATCCAAGCAATACAGGTGGTAGTTAGCTGGGCCAACAACAGGTTGCATTTATCTTCTGAAAGTTCATACGAGAAGCAGATAACGTGACAATATTCTCATGCATTAGGTCATCTCCAGAGGCCTCAAACAACTCGCACGCACACCAATGCTCAACACGTCACTTAATTCTTCCACTCTGAGTATTTTTCTTCCAATTCAAGTTTATCTAGCTCATGCATCCTTTCTGTCTTAGAGATAGTAGTATTTTTAGTTGATCGATTCCTACAGTCTCCTAGATTAGATTTAAGAGTGTTCTTCTATGTGTGATAAGAACCACTCTTGTTGATTAAGTCCAGTAGGAAGTATACATTTTGTACTCCATGCATGTTTTAGTTAAATTAATAGTTTGTTCTACAATCAGTTATCTAGAGTTAGGTCTCAGTCCCAGATGGGCGAAGAACCTCTGCAACTTTGTTAAATATGCAGTCTTTGTATGTTTTAAGGAGGTTTTTTTGGGGGGAGGAAAGAAGAAGCAACATAAGGATTAGACCTGCTCAGTTAATTGTAAATTTTTCTACCGAGTGAATATATGTTGATGACAGTTGTGTTCTCTTACTCAAATATTTATGTGTTGATTCTTATCTTAAATGAAGACTTTGTGATGTGTGCAATGTACATTTCCTCATTTTGACAGTTATTGTTTTAGTTTATCTTTTTATGATTATATAGCCTTTTATACAACTATTGTTCAGAGAAAGATCCACTATTTTGAAACCTTTTGAATGATTTGCATCTAGATGTTTTTCTAAGTCTTAGGATATTATTTTGAGACTTAGTTTTCACACAACAAGTGATTCATTGAATTGCTTGTTGTTTTTATCTGTGTTTGTATTTTCATACCCCCAATTTTCATTTAATACCCATACCATTAGCAAAGGAGAAACTACCTTTACACTGTGTGGCATGTCCTACCAGAGTAACATATTTGAAAACTTGTCCTTAAGTTTACCAAAACCAAATTATTAAGGAATAATCATTCCAAAACTGATAGGTGGCCTAGATTTTCCTTTTAGTAGTCAAGTGCAGACCTTAGGACCAACAATACACAATGTTGTGTTGATGGACGATGAGATGAGAATCTAAGAGGACACTAAGGTGGAAAATATGAAGGTGACTAGCCTCAGAGAGGAGACCAATGAAAACAACATATTCAACTTGGTTGTTGGTGGTGAGGCCAAGGCATATGCCACTAGAGTGAAGCAACACATTGTCCAGGGTGTAAATGGCTCAAGCTATCGAAGCGAGATTCTGGGTCTAGCAATTGACTCCATTTGCGTACTTGATGTGGTGTTGATTATTTATTCATTTATCTGATATTATATCTTTAGCTTGAATGACCCATGGTTCATGTTTGTTTGGGTTCCAACAAATCCTCTAAAACTATCGACCCTCCTAGTAAACCAGAAGGCAACGCAACACACAGAGTGCACCTACAAAGTCTCACCCGAGATAGTCTTAATGGGTGGCTCCAATACTCATGCGTTTTCAGCCCAAGATTGAGTGAATATCTATGAAATGTATGCTGAGAGTTCGACTTTCACTTATTAACACACTAAACTGCCATTTATGATTATGCATGAAATATAATCAACTCATTAGGTTAATACATCAACAAATATTGAAAGAGTACAAAACTACATGCATTCAATCCCATAACACAGGTTTTACCATGTTTCACCCCCTCCTGGGCTATGTCCACAAAGATCTAGCTTCTCGGCTCTTTTATTATAGAATTTCTCAAAACTATAGTGTCGTGTGCTTTACAACTCTTCTCAATCGGGTTGAGATCTATTATGAGGCAGACTAGATTGCACCAGGCTCCTCAGTTTCCATTCTAACCCTCAATATCTACCCTCCTTAATCTATTCCAACTCAAAAACTTACAAAATTAGGTCGTATAAAAAAATATTACAACTAACTATCAATACAAAACTCCTCTAGTCTTTCCTTCCCCGCTTGCTCAATTCATCCCTTAATTCTACTTATCATCCTCTAACTCTACTTAATGTCTTTCTATGAGACCTAGGTATCTATATTTATACGTTTCTGGCTCGCCAACCATTACAATGTATTTCAAAAACCATAACCCTGACGTCATTAGGTATTCCATGCATGCGTGCGTGCTACTCTTTCTTCCAATTGTTGCTTCCCTCATGCATGCCTTCTTTACCAAAATAGCCTTTCTTTCCACTTTGGCCTGCTTCCAACATGCCCCCAACACTGACATGTGGCTCATCTTGAGTCACCTAACATTTGTGTGCCTCGTCGATCTCCCTGGTAATCGCCTGGAACTTTTCCCTGAGCTCTGTTGCATTTGAGCCTATGCAGTCTTTTCCTTGAGTGTGTCTACTGTCTACACTACAATATCGTCGCTGATCAATCATGCACACTCTTCCTAGGTCTGTTCAATATATGTCTTGGCTTCCTATGCTTTTGGAATGACCTCTTCTACTCACTCTTGGAGAGGTTCCATTTGAGCCTGACACTCCTTTTTCTGTGTCTACGCAGTGGTGAGATCTACCTATAGTATCCTCATATCCCGCGCCCCTTTGACGCGCTTCATGATGGACATTGTCTTCTGCCTTTTGTTGAGGTCTTGGATAGTTGCGCTAATCATTTCTTCTTCCTTGTCCCACTGCTAGACCTGTTGATCCTCTTCTAGCTTTGTCTAGAGCTGTGCTGCTTTGTTGAACAAGTCAGCTGTTGTGTTGACCTATCGCTCTATCTCCTGTAGATGTTATGTTGCTTACTGCTTCCTTTGCTCCCTTACCTTTGAAAGAGTGTTAGGTGTGAGTTGCTCATGGAGATTCTCGATCTCCTGCTGATATTGATCAAGTGTCTGTGCAATCTGATCAATCTTCTCGGTTGTTGTGAGTTTGGACCTCTACATGGTCTTTGGAATCTTCTCATAAGTTCTGGCCACCTTTTGTTCCAATCCATTCATGCGTTCTCTCTCCTCTTGGGTCTCGATCTTGGCCTGATCATATATCAATTCTAGTGAGTCTCGTTTATCCTTTTCCTGTTGTAATTTGGTTGTGTCTGTGAATGCACAAGACTGTACCTCCTGGGTAAGAATAATCTGTAGTTTATGCAGAGCCTTGGATGGTATCTGCGACAATAACAAATGTAATTGGGATAATTCCTTTAGGGGTGTCTGCCCTACAATCTCATCCATGCGCAACATGATGGGTGTAATGTGCAATGTTACACTCGACTGCGGTATTGTGTGGACTGTATCCCCCTAACTTGCTTTAGTTTCTTCTCCTGTCTGTGATGTCGACGACCATGTTCTTATGCTACTTTCTGCTACCTATGATTCCCTAATCTTCTTGAGGAACTATCTTATATCTGTCATCTCCTCTTGAATTCTATCCCCATGGTGCACAACATTCCTAAAATCCTCAGATGTATGATTCTGCACCATTTGGGCTATCATGTCTACATCATCCTCGGTAATTGTGTACTCTAGAGGTGTTCTATGAGCCTTCATCTTCTTGCGCACACCCCCCTTCTGAGTAGCTAGTCACTTAGTCGAGTCTAGTTCTTGTGGGTTGGGACTTGGCATCATCCCCTATGCTGCTTCGGTGTAACACCCTGTTTCCTCCAATTTGTAATTAATTATAAAATAGTAATCTCCATGCTAATGCATGAGGAAAATGTAAATGTATTATTGTTTGAGTTGCCAATAACTTACTGTGGGGGTGAAGCCTTGAAAGTACTAGCCATTATATCACTAGAGTAAGAATGTGAAAACTATAAGAGAGGGTTCAAACATCCAATAACCCCAAAAAAATATTCCTTGATAAAGATGACAAACCTCCTTCAAATCCCAAGGAAAGAAAATCAGTCAATGAAGAAAGGACCGGTGGTTGAATCGCCAACCACCCCCATGAATGGAAACATGGGATGTCAATCCAAAGTACCAAAAGGACCTGCAAACCTGAGCTTCCTTCTAGTAGAAGGAACCAGATAGGTCGGCAAAAAAAAACCTTCCAAGGTAAGAGGGACACACACATGGGAGAGGAGACACCAGACAAGTGCGGAAGCTCGCAAGGGAGAGGCGTGAAGCTCTCCAGTGAATCACGAATAGAAGGCCGTGATATTGATGCCGAAGAGCATCTGAGAAACCTTGTCGAGGCCCCAATCGAGTGAGAAAGATCCGAGTTGCAGAAAACAGGACCCGAACAGAAGTTGAAACAGAGAGGGAACCCTCGAGAACTGTGAGAATTCCCTGGTGATATCATGGCTTGGAATGGGGGTGGCCAGAGTGCTAAGAATGAATGCCTCTGAGCCTATGGTCGGGTGGAAGGACAAACACCCACAGTCAGTTGGTTGGTGACAACCTATAATAGATAAGTGATTTCCTACCCTGTGTAATTTAGTTGTAACTGTGTATGAATTGGTTATACTATGCATGCTTTCGGGAATGTGAATGAATGCTTAATGGATATACTGTATCCCTTCTATTTTATGCTTGGTTGTATAATGAGGCAAGTAAGGAATAATATGTTTCGGACATGACTTGTTCTCATAAATTCTGGAGTTCTGTAGTGTCTTAAGCTAGAGCCACGAACGGTGAGCTCGTCGACCTTTAGGTGTAGTTGCATGTACGATGGTCTACTCACCTAGTCGTTCTGAGTCCCTTGGAGGATGGATTTTGTTAAGTTCATGAGAGGTAGTGCAAATATTCACTGGCTCTCTACAACCAAATAGAACTCCAGAACCCATTGATGAAGGAGTGCAATAGTTGTGCTGAAGACTCTTCTAAGAGTCAAGTCCAGGAGAAAGAGCGCAAAGCTCTCAAGTCCTTTATAGCTGACAAAGCTTAGGAAGGATAGTGAGTTTCAAATACCAAAAGCGAATACCCTTTTGTTTGCTAGATGCATGGATGAGATCCTTTTGGAGGATCTGGTCTATCACGACCATTAGATTGGAGGAAGGAACATAGGCATTAATGCCTCTACCCCTTTCAGCTTTTGCAAGTAGAGAAGTGATCAGGACCGTAGATCCCAAGATCCATGGGAGTGACCTAGACCATCCATTTGTAGAGGACAAGTAGCTTCCAGTAGGAATTTCGACACCTGGGAGACCAAAGGGCAAGAACCCTTGTCTTCGCAAGTCACGAAGTCCCAGTAAAGGAAACCCCGAATCGGTTTAAGTGTGAATAAGTTTGAGAAAGACGGGATTTGATAATGACCGTCGATCATACCGAAAAGATCACAATGGTTGATCATGGCTAAAGGTTGCTGTCATCCATCGGAGGGATACGTGGCTTCTGGTTGGCATTTCAGCACCTGGGAAACCAAAAGGCAAGAATCCTTGTCTTCACAAGTCGTGAAACCTGGGTATACGAAACCTTGAATCAGTTAGCGTGAATAGGCTTCGGTGTTCGACACCTGGGGAAACCAAAGGGCAAGAACCCTTGTCTTCACAAGTCGCGAAATCCTGGTACCTGAAACCCCGATGCGCTCTATGGTATAAAGGAGGAGTCTCTAAAGGATCTAGACCATCCATCAGAGGAGATGCGTGGTGAGTGGTCAGAGTTTGGGGAAAGCTCGAAATCCCATGGACCATTGGATCCAAATCCTCAAGGATCGTTGATCTCCTACATGAATCCCCATATTGGAATTCAGGGATTGGAGTGACAAGAGTTTTGGATTCGTTGCATCATGAACCCCAGATTCATGAAACTCCGAAAAGATCTGGACTGTTGGATCTAAAACATCGAGAGCCATTAGATCTCATACCAGAACTCGAGTATCGAGTTGCAGGGTTGGAAGAGTTGAAAGACTTGACTCCCTTGCATTTTGAACTCCTGATACGGCCAGGACCATTGGATCAGGGGGGAGACTCGCAGCTGTCGATCTCCTCGAAGGTAAGATTTTGGGTTTCGGGGTTTGCAGTGTCGAAAGACTTGACTCGTTTGTATCGCTAAGTTGCGAAATGTGAAAAGGCACCTATTTTGTTTGGCCTGTGGTCATAATCAATGATCACATGGAGGTGGACAAGGGAAGAGCTAGCCTACACTAGGCCCCCATAGGAATTCAAGGATTCTGTCCCTCGAAAAGAGGAGAAAAAATTATTATGTCATAGTGGGTGTGTTACAAATTGGTATAAGAGCATGGTTACAACACTTGGCCTGCTTGGGCTCATGTACGAGTCGCGTAAAGAGATGTTTTTATCTTCATTTTCTCTTTAAGAAGAAGGACCGCAGAATGAAACTGTAAATTGGGAATTGGGAAATTCTTTACCCCCTCTGTTAAAATGGTAACTACTCTTATAAGAGTAAGGATGCACTGATCAATATTAATGATAAGACCTAAGTGTGAATAACAGAGGTGGAATAAATTGTGCTATGAAGCTGCATGAGCCAGACAAGGGACATAAACTGAGTTGTTCTGTTATAGTGTGATGATGGCTACCTACTAAAGCAGGTAGAGTCTCTTGCAATTGAGATGGTTGGTTAGGTAAGAATTAAGATCCAAATGAAGAACTCCTTCATGATTTGGGAAATCTGGTAAGGACTAGTAGGATCCTTAGAAAGTTATAATTACTACATTATTAAAAGACAAAACCCTAAGCATATAACTTCTCATGATTGAGAGGACCGATGAAAATATGTAGGGTCAGATTACCTGACCTATAATGGTTAGAATCGAAAACAAGGATAATATGTTTAAGCAAGATTAAGAGGACTCCTTTGGGACTATTGCTAATTCCCAAGAGTGGCCCTTGTTGGTTGTTCCCATAAAGAGAGGGTAACATCTGTATGAGTTATGACTATGAGATTATTCATGTAAGTGACTTAAAAGCTCAGAAGAGATAGTGGGAAAATTTGGTATGTTGAACATGCATATAGAATCAAGCTTGTGTTAAACTTTGAAAACTCTGGAGGTTGAGCGTGGAGTATACCAGGAGGAGTAGTGGTTTTAAGTCTTGAGAGGAAACACTTAGAAAACGTTTCTAAGTTTCGAAGAGTTGAAGTGCTCAAAGGTGAAGCATACAAAACTGAAGTTCGAAGAAAGAACAAGTATGGAGGATTGAGTGGGAGAAATCCTTCAGAATTTTTTTTTGAAGATTGGATAGGATCGAAAGTCAAGATCCATTCAGAAAGAACCGAAATGTTTCGAGTTGTTCGATCTCGGAGAAGTAGAGCACTGGTTAGTTGCGAGGAGATACCGAAATTTTGCAAAACCAAAGGGGCTTGGAAGAAGCAACGATAAATTCATGAAAAGATCATAATCATTGATCAAGGAGTGATCTGGACCGTTGATCATCTAAAGAGAAATTTCGCAATTTCGGGGATCGGGAGAACAGAGGTGAAAGGTCTTTCGAATTTGCGACACACGAAATCGTGAAATCCCGATATGCGAAACCCCGACAAGATCTGAGTTGTCAAATCGTGGAAGAATCGAGACCGTTAGATTGAGAACTCTGAAATTTCGCAATTTTGGGGATCGAAGGATTCGAGTTTCTTCATAGCAGAACTCATGAAGTCGCGAAACGCGAAATCAAATGACCTGAATCGTAGATCTGGTGTAATTGGATATTTGGGAGTCGGAGGTTTAGAAGTCAACGGGCAGATTTTTGAGGATCGAGGTAGGTGGTGGATCGTTCATCTAATGCATACACATTTCAGGGATTCAGAATCAGAAGTTAAGGGGTGGAGACTCCGCCAAAATCCCGAAAGGTGGAAAGTGGAGATTTGATCAGGACCGTTGATTGCTAGAGAGATCTGGACTATGGGGTCCAGGTTGCCAGACCCTCATAGATCAGAATTTTTGGGAAACGGTGGAGCATTGTCCACAGATTCGTCGAAACACGGGATCCCGACGCGTGTCTAGGAGTTGACCCCAGGTTCCGAGTGAAGGGTCATGTGAATAAAAGAGTCGAGAAAACCTTAGCTTCAGTCTTTTAGGTTTTTGGATTTCGGGGATCGAGGAACCAGAGTTCTTGCAACATGAATCTCTAAATCGTGAAATGCAGAGCGCCTTTTAGTTTGGATTGTGGAGAAGCGTGAACTAGTATGATGAATACTTAGTTGTGTTCAATTGTGCTTAAGTGCATGAGTATAATGCATTGTGAAGCTTCATAATAGGAAGCCTGATATTAATACCGATAAAGTATGAATGATATTAAACGTGCAAGTAATGCACATGTATAATGAAAGAGTAGAAGTATACTAGAGGCCCAATATGATTGCCCTAATGAGTAAAACATGAAGCAAGTATTTCTCTTGTCCATATTAAATGAATACTATGGAGGCATATCTAACTCCATTCTGGGGAGTCAAGAACATTCTGTTCCAAATGCTAGCCTGAGGGGAATGTATTCCATTTCCTCAGGAAGTACCAATATAATTAGATGAAAGGGTAAATGAGAAAATATGCTCTCTTGTCATAATAAGAGACAAATGATTATGCCTTTGAGCATCAAATGAGAAGGATTGTGAAGGAATCTAAATTGGTTGATCCTAACAGTAAAGATGCAGGTTTATATTTCTTAAGGGGAATTTTTAATAAAAAGCTAAAAGCTAACTCAAGTTTGAGGCCATCACAATAGTGATGGATATGCAACAAGGAAGTTGCATACCAAAGGAGTTCCCGGTGGAGGAACTGTATAAGGACTCTGTCAGAGGAACATAGTCACAACCCTAATAATTGTTGAAGGTTGGACAATGGAATGCAAGGCGTGTCTATATATAAGAATCTTGGATTACATTTTGAAAGAATCATGAAATTAATAGAAGACTAACAACTGAATATTCACCATTCTGATAACCGAATGGAAGTGTGTAGGATGCACATGTTCATGATTCATTATGAGCAAAGAGTTTCTATTAAAGTATGTTGCAGTATCCCAAAAATGGTTAGGGTGAGGCCTGTTGTTCATGAGTTTATACTTTAAGGCTATAAAGTATACCGTCAAGGCATCCGAAAAGATAAAGCGAATTAAGGGGGTAAGAAACAAATGTGAGAGGTAAACCAGAGTTGGTTTCTCAACTGTTTCTGTCTAGCTTCCCATTGCTCTTGGATGTTGATGTCTCTCTCGATAACTACCCATGAGTGTTCTAATTCAACCCAGGTAGTTGTTGTTTGCAGGATGGTGTTAAATAAGTTCAAAGCAATGCTAGTTTGATCTTGTAGACCAGGTTCTATGTTAGGTCGTCTATTATTTGGGACAGTCACAAGGGGCAAAATTTTAATTGATTATAAAATGTTTAAACTTTTGTTGCTTTAGTTTTGAAGGATGAAAAAGAAGAGGAGTTTTGGAACTCAAAATAATAACACATTAATAGTAGAGGTTGTTTCATGTACTTGAAACAATTTGATAATAGTAAAATAACAAAAGTAACGTGTCAGAAAATATGAGGCTTTAATCACGAAAGAATCTCATATCATAACTGAAGAAAGAGAGAAAAACGAAATTTCTAATGAAATATAAAATATAACCATCCAAATGACCTACAGGTCTTGAAACTGTCGATAGCAATCACAGAGGAAAAATTGTAAATAATTAGAATAATTAAATAAATTCAAACCACAATAGAAGTTCGAGTTAAACTAGAAAAACATGAAAGGAAAGATGTTGAAAGATATTTAAAATAGAGCAAAGGAACACATAGCTTCAAGTTGACAGAATTCAGAATCTCTTCTGTGTTATTTATATTACTGTAAATCGGAAAACTTCTAATACAATCGGCTCCCAAAAAAACAAAAAGCCTTTTCTTAGTCTTGTGAAATTATATTTATACATGATCACCCAACCTTTTTTCTATTGGTGATTAACTAACTTATGAAGACTAACGGTTACATGAATGTGGAATACTGGACCGTTTATATTTGTATCTTTATCTTCTTTGATTAATTTCGATGATGAAATTTATAAAATAATACTTTACTTCTTTGTTGATGAAGCTGCTTCTTATTTTTTGAGACAATCAATACATTTTCCTAAGAGGTGCACCAACACTTTAGGAGCCTCTGGAATATCTTTTCCTTTAGAAAGGAAGAATTTTCTCTGTAGTCCTGGTAGACGGTCTTCAACTATCTTTCCTGTAAACTCAATAGCTTGTAACTTTAAATTTGGCCTCACCATCCACTTATTTATCTATGTAACATCAATTACCTTTATCTATGAGATCTCTACCTGAATTTCTTCTAGATCCTCCTTGAATCTTAGCTGATGTTCACCAATATTAATTTCTCCTAATAGCAAAAGACAGTTGTCTTTTCCAATGTTCAATGAAGCCTTATCTAGAAGATCAAAAATTGATTGGCAATCGTCATTAACCTCTTTGGATATTATTTTTTTTTGGCGAGGCTTGCCTCCCAAACTTTGAGTATTATATCCCCTTTGATATGCTCTAAAATAGATAACTTATGAGTCTTTCCGATCTCCTCTTTTGCTGAAAGAGTCACTGCCTTTTGAAAAGTGGTTCTGGCTACTTTTGTCTCTCTTTCTTTTAGGAGAATATTCTCCAAGGATTTGCTTGTCTCCTGGAAGTCAGTCTGAATAATTTCTAGCTTAGAGATCAATATCTGTTGCTCTTTTTCTATTTTTGCATGTATTTCCAATGCCTGGGTTTGGAAAGTTTTCATCTCTACCACTTGATTTTGAATGGAATTAATCTTATTTTGTAATTATCCATTCATTTCTTCTTACTGTAGGATTTGTGTTTGAATGACCTGAATCTTCATGTTTTCTTCATCTAAGCTTGCTTTCAGTATTTGAATCTCTTGAATGTCATTGTGCCTGTCTCGTTCTAGACCTTTTCTTATCTCCCTACTGATACCTCTTTCAGTCAACTTTAATTTATTTTGTAGTTGAGCCATCATTTGATCTTTCTGTTGCAACGTGGTTGTCAAATTACCCACGGAGTACAAATTTTCTAATGCTAGGGCTCCCATTGTGCCTGCTATCTCTGTAGAGAATTCCCCTTCTTGAATCTTTTGTCCATCTATGATAATCTTGTGCTTTTTTACCATCCTATCTCATCTTGGATACATTTCTTGTTTCAGAATAACCTTCCTCTTTTTACTGAAAAAGTAATCAAAGGAAGGAATCTCATCCCTAGAGATAGGTTCGAGATCACTAACATAAAGGAATTCCATTTGGGGGTTACCATATGTAGATTGCAAAGGGGTCAAAGAAGTAATAGGGATTCCAATCTTCATTGATGTTGTCCCTCCTATTTTCTTGGGAAAAATTTCAGGGATTTCTGGGGAAGTTTCCAGCTCTTTATCTTTCCTTGACTCTGATTCCTTTGTCTAAGGAACTTCTGTTTCTTGTGAAGGAATTTCGATGTCCTTCATTTTTTCCTTTGTAGTTGTTGTATCCTGTAATTCTGTTTCAAAAACTGGGGGAGGCCCTTCCTACTCTGGAGGGGAGGTCGTGGATTCACCCTGCAAAATATTTGGAAAACAACTTTTCCTGTGACTTTGGAAGGACATGAAACCAGTTTGTAAGTAGGGTGATAATCCCTGTACCTTGTTCAGTACTTCCTCATAGGTTTTAACCTCTTTAAAAATATCATCATAAATAGACTTTTTGTGTTCATAAGCCTTCATATTGCATTGCATCAAATGTCTGTTCACTAGTTGATAAGGGTGATGTTTTTTATGTTCAATATTTACCATTTTAAACTCTTCCAGTGCTTCTGCTTCCACTTTAGAATGACCTAAGTTATGCAATGAAAATTTCCCGATATGTATAGGGAAGGTTGGCCAAGACTTCTTCTGAGCTGCCCTTTGCTCAATTCCAATACCGCCTTTTTCTATCTGGTGCGCTACCTCTCTACACACCAATATGTCCGGTAGGAATTTTGGAAGTGCATGAGGAGGGATAGAACAACCATAAACCCTAATGTAAGAGAAATTTTCGTCAATGAACCAGTCGGCTATTTCTTTGAGGTTTTCTTATACTGTCTCAAAAATGCGAGGGGGTTCATATCCATAAAACATTTTATGCATTAGAATTACTATAAAATGACAAATTTCGTAAAACACATCCTTAGCATTTTCTTCCCATAGCACAGAGTGATATTCATGAATGGGTTCGGGGCAGGTTATGTTCTAGCTCCAATTCATCAGGGGAAATGGAGTAACAAAGTAGATTGCGTCCATGATGTACGGCGACATGTAAAAGGCCACTAGCTGACCTTTAGATCTTGCCATTTTGTAATTTGTAACCTCTTGAACTAGGTTATCAGACAAAATCTTGCTCCAGTTAAAAGTGTATCCTTCTGATGCTTCTTCTAGAAGGGGCACCCATTCTGTAGGAAAATGGCAGGGATCCTTTTTCCCGAAGAGTCTACATAGCATAATTGCTATGTTGACCATGTACACGTTCAAGGATGTTGTGGCATAAATTCCATGGGAATCGGCCCTAAATTTTGATGGACATCTCCACCATCCTTTAATATGATCAGGATATGTTTGATCGGCCTCAGTACATTCTTTCCTTTGAAACTCAGCTATGAATTCGACATTATAAAATTACTTAGGATTTGGCGAGAGTTTGTACATTACTTGTATATGCTCTGGCCTGAATGAGTTGACAATGACCGCTTGATCATTGTAAATGCTTCTCATTGGGATATCAACTTTCTCCAAGGCTCAGTTTATCATATCGTTGTATGCCATGAGTCAAGGTCGTGCTACTATCTTATGAAGCTCTGACTCTATTATATCCCAAAAGTGGTTCTCGGAATCAACAAGAGAATTTTTGATTTCGCAATTCAGGAAATCATAGATTTGCCTCCAAGGTTTAATTGAGTCAATGGCATGTGGTGTAGTGTCAGAGATGATATCTCCTTCTGGGTTACGCATCTGCTCTGTATCTTCACTCTTCTTCTGTTCTTTCTTTGGCACCATAGCTTTGTGTTAGAAGGAAAACCTGTCACAAAAAATAAGCGCATGAGCTTAGCTGAATGTGAATCACCTTTAGAAGACAGAACAAGGGTAAGTTGCAAAACACATGCCTTTAACTCTCTTTTAACTCATTTAATGGCGAAGTTACTAACACAACTGTCAAGAACTCAATACCTTAAATGTAGTGAAAAATTCTCATATATGCATTAGTGTTACATAAATCATCAATTATCCGTTGTCAGTGTGGCCGTATTCCGACAATCCCAGATTCAAAATTTGTAAGATTTCATTTAACGACACCAAAAATGAGGAAAAACCTAAGAAGTTTAATGACCATTAATCATGTTTTATAAAACAAAGTTAGTTTATTTTAAACACTGATTTCGCGACTTCGCATTTTGGGGTTTCGAGAATCATGGATACATGAGGTATGTCATCACAAAACTTTGATTCCTGAAATTGCGAAATCGCGATGAGATTAGATTAAGCCCTAACTTTCGTGTTAGTGCATTAATTAATCAGGATTAAAACTAATATCAAATCTTTACGTAAATCGGGGATCGGGATTTCGTGATTCAAAAATTGTGGAAAACATATGGTGTTAAGTAGACCCGAAATCCGAAAGGTTTTAAAAAGAAATATACAACTCCTCTAGGTTTTAAAATATCGTGATTTAAAATAAGTTTACAGAAATGCGCGTCGAGACTTTTAAAACTTTTTTGTTTTTCTGCCATTGATTTTTAAAAGAATAAAGTGTTTTGGGAAATCAGTACCGGGCTTTTGGAAATGACAACGAGGTTTAAGCATTGTGAAACACCGAAATCCAAAAAATGAAATCTTGGGTCTTAGAGATAAAACTTTTAAAATATGTTTCAACATAGGCTCCAATTGGGGACCTCGTCTCCTTGTAGGATGAGGAGAACGAGTAGACTTAGTTCCTTTATTGGGTAAATGGAGTCAAAGGCTTATTTTTGTGGAACTTTCCTAGGAAGGTGATACAGAGGGAAGAGAGATTTCGTCTTTACTTCTGAAAAGCTTTTCAAAACTCCCAATCATTGTAAAAATAGCTACAACCCTATTCATGATCTTCTCCTTCTCACTACTGAATTTAGGTCTTCTTTAAGATGATCAAAACAATCCTAGGAAATCCAACAGATTTTGCAGTTTTTGTCTTGCATCAAACGAAGTAAATTTCATGTTTTTAAACGGGGAGCCCTGTCTGAACTTGGGATGTAGATCTGGTTTCGAAAAGGCTGGTAACCAGGGTAGAGTGAAATTTACGTATGATAGCCTTACAGATATCTTAGATATTTCTTCACTGCCAGTGAGCCTATTTAGTACCTCGGTGAAGTTATCTGTCCCTTTTTACTGAATTTCCTTTCACCACTTCGAGACATAATTATGCATTTAAACTCTGAGACGAGGGAAATCATTTATGAAATTCCTTTCACCATCTGTCTTAGACTAGATGGGGGAAATCAAATATGAATTTCCTTTCATCATCTTTTTGGACTAGATGGGGGCAATCAAATATGAATTTCCTTTCACCATCTACCTTATATTTTACTTTTTTAACATGAAGTGGGCACAATCAGTTATACCATGTACACCAGGGATGATATCTGTGTAAAATTTATAGTGGAGGTCTGTCAACTTGTTTTAATTACCCTAGACCAACCTCTTCTTAATATTCAAAGCACCTTAGCTCACAGGGAAAATGGGAAAGATTACTTCCAGGGGTCTTCCTTCGAGCAAGCCTCAATCCTTAGAAAACTGTTAAGAAACCTAGGAGAGTCAGGATCAATCTATGCATAACTTTGTTTAGTCGGAGAGTGAGGAGTTATGAGGATTGGATTATCTTTTAAAATCTATTTTCTAGCTTCAAAGTTGAGACATAATCTCTTCTCCCTCTGTGGGAAACCCGGAAAAATGCTTGGTTTCTTAATAAGGTAAAACCGAGGGTAGAAAGGGGCGACAGAGAAAGACCTGGGAATCAAAAAATAGGGGTCAAGAATTAAACCTGACTCTTGGAATCCTTTCCCAGAGGTGTTTTACCCTTATCTGTTTATTTTAATTACCTATTATCTTTATCTAATTGAAACTCTTAAGACCCAGAGTAAGAATTTGTTCTTTTAGTGATATATCATACTTACAAAACCATCATCGCGTTGTAGATACCTTTGTTTTTTTTTAAAATAGACTACTTTGAAATTTGCACCTTTGGCTTACCATTTTCGTTCTCTTTTAAAAATAAAACATAAAATCTTTTCTATCACCTGTTTTTGGCAAATTTATCTTCCGATATATGGTTGTCTGTTTGCTTCTTTCGCTTATTTGGGTTGTAGGCCAGGATACTGTAAGGGAACAATACAAAGAGTGTCAAGGTTTTAAAAGAATTAAACACATTGAAATTTTTTGCATCCTTACTTCTAAAAAAGAAAACATTGAACTATTTTATTTTTTATGAAAGTAGACTTACCAAAGAAAATTATGAAAAAAAATAAAAATAAAATGAAGACACAAACTGGTATATACAGTGGGAAATTTGGAAACCAATTACTTCATATAGTGTTTTAAATAACGCCCGTTGGCAGGGGCATTAAGGATTTTACCATCCAAACTCTCTAACATAAACAAATTTTTTCCTTCAAGAGCAGTAACCTTGAACGGTCTGAGCCAGATGTGATCGAATTTACCATGTTTTGTCGAGTATTCCTTCCTAGCATCCCATTTTAAAACCAAATCTTCGGGGAGAAAATATATGTCTTTGGATTTACGATCGAAGAGCGCTTTCATGTTGTCTTGGTATTTTTGCAACCTTTCATCCACTTCGACCCTGTGTTGTTGGACCTCAATCAACTGGTTTATCCTTCTGGTGACAGGATTTGGTTCTTCTTTCTCATCTTGCCAAAGTTTTATTACAGGGAGCGTTATATTTATGGGTAATACCACGTTAGTCCCGTACACCATTTGAAAAGGAGAAGTGCCGATAGATTTTTTCATGCCTATCTGATTTGCCCATAAAGCGTATTTCAAATGGACATGCCAAGATTTTTTATTCTCGTCCAACACTTTCTTAATTACATTGATCAGACTCTTGTTTGAAGACTCGGCTAGTCCATTTCCTTGGGGGTAATATGTCGTGGAATGACCAAGAACGATATTGTACTTTTGGCAAAAACTGACCATAGCCATAGATTTAAAGGCCTGAGCGTTATCTGTGACTATCTTTCGGGGGCAGCCAAATCTAGACAAAATGTTTTCTTCTAAGAAATCTATTACTACTGAATCGGTATCCCTTCTTGTTGGAATAGCCTCCACCCATCTGGTGAAGTAATCTGTAGCAGTCAGGATCCATTTATGTTGAGCACTAGAATGAGGATTAATTTCGCCTATGAAATCTAATCCCCATTGCTGAAAAGGGGCTTCCGTTTTGACCAGAACCAACGACATCGCTGGGAGTTTATGCTTGCCTGCGAACAATTGGCAACAGTTACAAGCTTGGACTTTGGAATTGACATCTGAGAAAAGTTTTGGCCAATAATATCCTGCCCTCAGGATCTTATAAGTTGTCGCTATCCAAGCGTGATGTCCCCCACACACTCCTTCGTGAAATTCACTTATGACCCTCTCTATTTTTTATTCAACTAAACAAACCAATAGGAAGCCACGTGGGTCATTCCAATACAATTGACTTTCAGAAATACAGTACTTGACTGCGTGCAGTTTCAACGTTCTGGCTTTCGATGGAGATAATTCGCTCAGGCATTTTAAGGTTAGTAGGTAGGACACTATGTTTTTGTACCAATCTGATGAGGCAAACTTCTCTTCGATTCTGATTTCACTTGTTTTCTCATCAAGCTCGTTCATGTCCACACCCTTTTCGTATCCGTGTAGGTCATTTATAACAAGAGGTCTAAAATTTGATTCGGCTAAGAGTTTGGCCAAACCTTGTCCCTTTACCAGTCTCGTTGGTTTTATCTCCAGGACAAATTCTTGAATTTTGGCAAGCCACCGTCCTCTTTTGCCATCACTGTCAGACTGAACAAAAATATATTTTACAGAGCTAGTGGGTACATACGCAATTACCTTGGAATGCAATACGCAGGTTCTAAAATCCTTTAATGCCTTCACCATAGCATATGCTTGTTTTTCCCTTATATCATATCTGAGTTCAGCGTCTCTAAGACTCTTGCTAAAAAAGGCTATCGGTTGCTCGAAACCTTCTTCATTTTTCTGGAGAAGTACCGTGGCAAGTGTGTGTTCAGAGGCGAATGAGAAAATAAGGAAGTCTTTTAGATAATCAGGGCTTTCCAGTATGGGTGCCTCACTCGTCACCTTCTTGATGTGTAAAAATGATGATTTGGTTTTTGTTGTCCATTTTACTTCGTTGTTTTTCTTCAGCATATCTATGATCAACCTCACGATTTCAACAAAATTTAGGATAAATCTCCTCAAAAAGTTTATTTTTCCTAAGAATGACTGAATCTCTTTTACATTCCTAGGAATATTTATTGTATCTATAGCTTCAACTCTTTTAGGATCAATTTTAACTCCATCTCGAGACACAATATGGCCCAAGAGTTTACCTTCTTGCATAGCAAAGTGAGACCTTTTGGGATTTAAAGACAAACCGAACTTGCGACATTTCTCAAATGTCTACTTGAGATGTATTAGATGATCTTCGTCAGATTTAGAAAAAACAGTTAGATCGTCAAGATAGATAACCACAAATTTGTCTCTTTCCCTAATGAAAGTGATATCCATAGCATGTTGAAAAGTAACACCTGCATTCATTAAACCAAAAGGTATATTTTCATACATAAATGTACCCCAAGGGGTGGTGAAGGTTGTTTTTTCTTTATCGTGTTTGTTGACGGCAATTTGATTGTACCCCGAGAACCCGTCGAACATCGAAATCCTATTTTCCCCAACCACTTTTTCTAAAATGTGATCCATTTTGGGTAGGGGGTAGTTGTCTTTGAGGGAGGACTTGTTTAGATTTCTAAAATCCACACATAGCCTAATTTCCCTGTTTTTCTTTTTGACTGGGACCGGGTTTGCTACCCAATCAGAGTATCTCAGTGGTACGATTATTTTTGCATCCAAGAGCTTTTTGACTTCCTTTTCGATCACAAGCAATAAAATAGGGTTGATTTGTATGATATTTTGTCTAAAGGGTTTGACACTAGGATTTAGGGGTATCTTATGTTCAATCAAAGTGGTGTCATAGGTTCTTAGCTCTTCATATGACCAAGCAAAAACGTCCTTGTACTTTCTAAGAAACTCCGCGTATTTACTTTTGGTTTTTGGAGACAAATACTTGGATAGTTTCACCAACCGATGGTTTTCTTCAGTACCTATGTCACAGTCCTCAACCTCTTCAGGCTAAGGCTGTAGAGTGGATTTTAAAGGGATACCATCTTGATTAAATAACCTTTCCAAGGGAATCAATCCTTTGGGAATCTAGTTATTTTTTAGAACAAGCATTCGGTGATTCGCGATCTTATCATGAAATTCATGAGGGTATTCCCCTTCCTGCATGATCCAAATAGGATCATGTTGGTTTTCTTGATCAATATGTGTTTCGGCAAACTCATCTATTGATTCTAGAAATTTGCGAAGTTGTTCATCATCCTCAAAAACTTGCCAGTGCTGTACATTATTTGGTATAAAAGGTCGGTGTCTCATTTGTATGTGGTATTTCAATTTAAAAGCAGTGGGAGGTGTGAATGTTGAGGTTGCTTTAGCTAACACATCAACTTGTTGGTTTTCACTCCTTGGAAGGAAATGAAACTTCACAGAGGAGATTAAATTTTCGATCAGATCCCAGATGCAATTCCTATAGGACCTCAACCTAGGATGTTTGGCCTAATACTATCGGTTTACCTAGTTTATGATTAGCTCAACACCACCAAAAACTTCAAGGTTTTTTATTTTCATTCTACTAGCGACTTCTAATCCTAACACTAAGGATTAATACTTGCATACATTATTTTTGTAGTCCACATTCCACTGTAGCCTATAGGAAAAGGGGATTACAAATTGATCATCAGGAGCCGCAAGGAGTGCCCCTGCTCCAGCTCCATGGTAGGATGAAGCACTGTCAAAAAACATCTTCCATATACCAGTGTTATATACATCTTTTTTTATTTTTTATTTTTTTGATTTCTCTGATGTACAACTTTCATCTATATCTACATCAATATCGTCATCAATGTATAAGATACAATTTCCTAAATCTTGATCAGCTATATAAACAGGGTGGTTATTTGAGTTTTGTGGATCACTTACCGTGAAAGCCAATCTAGTTTCTTTGTATAAGCGCGTGTACTGTCCTCCAAAAAATGGAATCGTAGCATATGTCATGTCAAGTTGGAGAGATCCTCCAAGCTTAGCTCCCCATGACCTAGATAACAACATGCCATATTTCGGAGGGATATCAGCAACCACTATGTCCATAAGAATGATTTTTGAGGGTATTTGTGTCAGGTTTACCACCAAGTCTTTAATCATACCTATGCATTTGACCTTTCTTGAATCAAATGAGTATAAATATCCATAAGGCCTAGTGATTTCGAGGCCCAATTTATCCATAATGGATTTAGGCATTACGTTGTGGGACACTCCAGACTCTATCATGCAGTTATGCAGTAGGTGGTCAAACAAGGTTAATGTGATATAGAAGGGGGAAACAGTGTCTCTAGCGCCTTCGAAATGTGGACCAAAAACTATGTTTGGCTTATCATCTTCTAAGTTGATCACATTGGCTTGGCTCTCATCTTCAGAAAAACTAATCATCTTGGCAATTTGTTTTTTGTATATGGGATTTTTAGCCAATTCAACAAGTGGGATATGGATTTTGATTTTGTTTATTTCATTTTCCAGACTAAAATTTCCCAGTACCTTGTCATTCTTTATGTTTGGGGCCTCCATTCCTTTATTTTTAGTTTTTCTTTGTGGTGTGGATTTGTTTTCACTCACAGGGACCTGTGTTTTCATGGGGGGTGTTTCTACTGACTTCGACTTGATAGGTTGCATGTCAGCGATATGGGTTTTTGTAGTCTGTTTCTCAGCAACCTTTGGAGTCGCTTCATGAGTTTTGCCCCTAGGCACAATATTTTTTTTGGGGGCAGTTGGAAGACTCTTGTTCCTAGGTCTTAAATTGTATTTCTCGTGAAGTTCAGCTATAATATCATCTGTGATACCCTGATAGGTTAGATCTTCAGAAGTACCGTTACCAACCTCTTCTTCCAATCTAATTTCTTTATTTAGGGATTTTTCGTAATAGTGTCTTGATAAATAGGGTGATTTATTATCGTCGCCAAGATTATTTATATCATCATCTAACTCTTCAAAAACTTCTAGGTCTTCCTCCCCAATGAAGTTTTCACTTTTGAAGGGGATTGGGATTTTTTTATCCTCATTCTTAATTGTTTTTTGAGGGGCCTGAGGATCATGATTCCTTCTAAAATCCTTCCTAGGAAAAGTATCTCTTTTCAATTTATCTAGTTCCATTTTTGAAATCTTACTTGACAGTTCTCTAATTACCTTAGCCATCTCATCTATTTTATCTCTCGAGGATTTTCCTGATCCCGAGGATCCACCTTGATCTTTGAATTTTCTAATTTCTTTGTTTCCGGTTTCTATTTTTTCTTTTAATTTTCCTGATGCCATCATGTTGGATTCGATTTCTAAGGCATCATCTTGCATTCTTGTGAGATTTGGTGATCTCCTTTCTCTCAATAATAGAGCAAAATCAGGATCAAAAGCTCCAACGAAAGTCACCTTTGTTGCGGGTTGAGAAGGATTTTATTATACAACTTGTTGAACCTTTAAGTGAACTCAAGAAATAATTATGAGTTTTTATTTCTAAGGGCTCCAAATTCAGTTAGGTAATAGAGGTGGTCTCTCCTATCCCCCCATTGTCTGATAAAATCATTTTCAAGTTCTTCATAAGATCTTAGAGATCCGGCTGCCAAGGCTCGGAACCAGGTCCTCACCTTTCCTTCGAAAGTCTAAATGAGGATTCTAGAATAGACATCTTCGTGTTCGATTCCAAGGATGTCGACGAATTGGTCAAAGAAAATTATGTGTTCTTGAGCGGTTAAATATGCTTCCCCTATAAATTTGGGAAGACTTTTCATGTAATTTTTGAGAAGGCCATGTAGGGGAACTAGGAGGACAAGGGGGGCATATCTAGTGGCTACCTTAGAAAATATTCCAGGAGGCAGTGCTTGGCCACCTGCTGGTTCTCCTGGGGCACCGCCCCCAGCTCCTACGCCTCTGTGTGCAACCATTGATGGATTTGAGGCTGTAGCTCGAAGTGTGTGAGGAGAAGGTCCGCAGAAGTTTGGGGTATATACTTCAAGAAAAGAGGACATATCATTTGAAGAGGGAAGCGAGACAAATCTTTCAAGTGTTTCCCTAGGTTTCAACTGTGTAACGTCAGGCTGACAAATCGTATGTATGGGTGAAATGATTCGTCTAATAAATCTTCATGACTTTAAAATCTTTTTCGGATCAGAGACTCGCGAGGTCTGCTTGTCGTCTGAGTTCTTTCTGGTGTTATTTCGGCTAAAATCCAGTTTACTTATCGTGGAGTCGCCAAGTGAAATATGAAGGTAGCCTTAGAAGGTTTTTCTATCTTTGTTCACTATCAAAGAAATAAAGTGTCAATGTTGTTCTTCCCAGGGAAAAGCTTTGTTTCTTCGTTCCCCAACAACGGCACCAAAAAGATGTTGTTCCTGATTTTATACTTTAAGTCTATAAAGTATATCGTCAAGGCATCCGAAAAGATAAAGATAATTAAGGGGGTAAGAAACAAATGTGAGAGGTAAATCAAAGTTGGTTTCTCAACTGTCTTTGTCTAGCTTTCCATTGCTCTTGGATGCTGATGTCTCTCTCGATAACTGCCCATGAGTGTTCTAATTCGACCCGGGTAGTTGTTGTTTACAGGATGGTATTAAATAAGTTCAAAGCAATGCTAGTTTGATCTTGTAGACCAGGTTCTATGTTAGTCTGTCTATTATTTGGGACAGTCATGAGGGGTAAAATTTTAATTAATTATAAAATGTTTAAAATTTTGTTGCTTCAGGTTTGAACGATGAAAAAGAAGAGGAGTTTTGGAACTCAAAATAATAACACATTAACAGTAGAGGTTGTTTCCTGTACTTGAAACAATTTGATAATAGTAAAATAACAAAAGTAACATGTCAGAAAATATGAGGCTTTAGTCACGAAAGAATCTCATATCATAACTGAAGAAAGAGAGAAAAACAAAATTTCTAATGAAATATAAAATATAACCATCCAAATGACCTACATGTCTTGAAACTGCTGATAGCAATCACAGAGGAAAAACTGTAAATAATTAGATAATTAAATAAATTCAAACCACAATAGAAGTTTGAGTTAAACTATAGCTGATCATTCATTAGAAAAACATGAAAGGAAAGATGTTGAAAGATATTTAAAACAAAGCAAAGGAACACATAGCTTCAAGTTATTTATATTACTGTAAATCAGAAAACTTCTAATACAATCGGCTCCCAAAAAAACAAAAAGCCTTTTCTCAATCTTGTGAAATTATATTTATACATGATCACCCAACCCTTTTTTTGTTGGTGATTAACTAACTTCCGAAGAATAACGGTTACATGAATGTGGAATACTGAACCATTTATATTTCTATCTTTATCTTCTTTGATTAATTTTGATGATGAAATTTACAAAATAATACTTTACTTCTTTGTTGATGAAGTTGCTTCTTCTTTTTTGAGACAATCAATACATTTTCCCAAGAGGTGCACCAACACTCTAGGAGCCTCAAAATGTTCAACGAAGCCTTATCTAGAAGATCAAAAATTGATTGGCAATCATCATTAACCTCTTTGGATATTCTTTTGTTTTCGGCGAGGCTTGCCTCCCAAACTTTGAGTATTATATCCCCTTTGATATGCTCTGAAATAGATAACTTATGAGTCTTTCCGATCTCTTCTTTTGCTGAAAGAGTCATTGCCTTTTGAAAAGTGGTTCTGGCTACTTTTGTCTCTCTTTATTTTAGGAGAATATTCTCCAAGGATTTGCTTGTCCCCTGGAAGTCAGTCTAAATAATTTCTAGCTTAGAGATCAATATATGTTGCTCTTTTTCTATTTTTGCATGTATTTGCAATGCCTGGGTTTGGAAAGTTTTCATCTCTACCACTTCATTTTGAATGGAATTAATCTTATTTTGTAATTATTCATTCATTTCTTCTTGCTGTAGGATTTGTGTTTGAATGACCTGAATCTTCAGGTTTGCTTCATCTAAGATTGCTTTCAGTATTTGAATCTCTTGAATGTCATTGCGTCTGTCTCGTTCTAGACCTTTTCTTATCTCCCTACTGATACCTATTTCAGTCTCCTTTAATTTATTTTGTAGTTGAGCCATCATTTGATCTCTATGTTGCAGCATGGTTGTCAAATTACCCACAGAGTACAAATTTGCTAATGCCAGGGCTCCCATTGTGCCTGCTATCTCTGTAGTGAATTCCCCTTCTTGAATTTTTTGTCCATCTATGATAATCTTGTTCTTTTTTACCATCCTATCTCCTCTTGGATGCATTTCATGTTTTAGAATAGCCTTCCTCTTTTTACTAAAAAAGTAATCAAAAGAAGGAATCTCATCCCTAGAGATAGGTTCGAGATCACTAACATAAAGGAATTCCATTTGGGGGTTACCATATGTAGACTGCAAAGGGGTCAAAGAAGTAATAGGCTTCCAATCTCCATTGATGTTGTCCCTCCTACTTTATTGGGAAAATTTTTAGGGAATTTTGGGGACGTTTCCAGCTCTTTATCTTTCCTTGACTTTGATTCCGATGTCTGAGGAACTTCTGTTTCTTGTGAAGGCATTTCGATGTCCTTCATTTTTTTCTTTGTAGTTGTTGTATCTTGTAATTCTGTTTCAAAACCTGGGGGAGGCCCTTCCTGCTATGGAGGGGAGGTCATGGATTCACCCTGCAAAATCTTTGGCAAACAACTTCACCTGTGACTTTGGAAGGACATGAAACCAGTCTATAAGTCGGGTGATAAGCTCTGTACCCTGTTCAGTACTTCCTCGTAGGTTTTAACCTCTTTAAAAATATCATCATAAATAGACTTTTCATGTTCATAAGCCTTCATATTGCATTGCATCAAATGTTTGTTCACCAGTTGATAAGGATCATGTTTTTTATGTTCAATATTTACCAGTTTAAACTCTTCCAGTGCTTCTGCTTCCACTTTAGAATGGCCTAAGTTATGCAATGAAAATTTCTCGATATGTACAGGGAAGGTTGGCCATGACTTCTTTTGAGGTGCCTTTAGCTTAGTTACAATACCACTTACTATCTGGTGTGCTACCTCTCTACACACCAATCTATCCGGTAGGAATTTTGGAAGTGCATGAGGAGGGATAGAACAGCCATAAACCCTAATGTAAGAGAAATTTTCGTTAATGAACCAGTCTGCTATTGCTTTGAGGTTTTCTGAGACTATCTTAGAAATGCAAGGGGGTTCATATCCATAAAAAATTGTATGCATTAGAATTACTATAAAATGACAAATTTTGTAAAACACGTCCTTAGCATTTTCTTCCCATAGCACAGAGTGATATTCGTGAATGGGTTCGGGGTAGTTTATGTTCCAGCTCCAATTCATCAGGGGAAATGGAGTAACAAAGAAAATTGTGTCCATGATGTACGCCGACATGTAAAAGGCCACTAGCTGACCTTTAGATCTTTCCATTTTGTAATTTGAAACCTCTTGAGCTAGGTTATCAAACAAAATCTTGCTCCAATTAAAAGTGTATCCTTCTGATGCTTCTTCTAGAAGGGGCACCCATTCTGCAGGAAAATGGCAGGGATCCTTTTTCCCAAAGAGTCTACACAACATAATGGCTATGTAGACCATGTACTCGTTCAAGGATGTTGTGGTGTAAATTCCATGGGAATCGGACCTAAATTTTGATGGACATCTCCATCCTTTAATATGATCAGGATATGTTTGATCAACCTCAGTACATTATTTCCTTTGAAACTCAGCTATGTATTCGGCATTATAAATGTACTTAGGATTTGGCAAGAGTTTGTACATTACTTGTATATGTTTTGGCCTGAATGGGCCAACAACGACCACTTGATCGTTGTAAATGCTTCTCGTCGGGATATCAACTTTCTCCAAGGCCTAGTTTATCATATTGTTGTATGCCATGAGTCGAGGGCGTGTTTCTATCTTATGAAGCTCTAACTCTGGTATATCCCTAAAGTGGTTCTTGGAATCAGCAAAAGAATTTTTGATTTTGCAATCCAGGAATTCATAGATTTGCCTCTAGGATTTAATTGAGTCAATGGCGTGTGGCGTAGTGTCGGAGATGATATCTCCTTCTGGGTTACGCATATTCTCTGTATCTTCACTCTTCTTCTGTTCTTTCTTTGGCACCATAGCTTTGTGTTAGAAGGAAAACCCGTCACAAAAAATAAGCTTATGAACTTAGCTAAATGTGAATCACCTTTAGAATACAGAACAAGTGTAAGTTGTGAAACACATGCCTTTAACTCTCTTTTAACTCATTTAATGGAGAAGGTACTGACGGAACTGTCAAGAACTTAATACCTTAAATGCAGTGAATAATTCTCAGATACGCATTAGTGTTACATAAGTCATCAATTATCCATTATAAGTGTGGTCGTATTCCGACAATCCTAGATTCAAAATTTGTAATATTTCCTTTAACAGCACCGAAAATGAGAAAAACCTAAGAAGTTTAATTACCATTAATCATGTTTTATAAAACAAAGTTAGTTTATTTTAAACACTGATTAAAGTTCGTGACTTTGCATTTCATGGTTTTGGGAATCGTGGATACATGGGGTATGTCATCTCAAAACTTCGATTCCCGAAATTGCGAAATCGCGATGAGATTAGATTAAGCCCTAACTTTCGTGTTAGTGCATTAATTAATCAAGATTAAAACTAATATCAAATATTTTGGGAAATCGGGGATCGGGACTTCATGATTCAAAAAGTATGGAAAAAGTATGGTGTTAAGTAGACCCGAAATCCAAAAGGTTTAAAAAAGAAATATACAACTCCTCTAGGTTTAAAATATCGCGATTTAAAATAAGCTTATAGAAATACGTGTCGAGACTTTTAAAACATTTTTTTTTCTGCCGTTGATTTTTAAAAGAATAAAGTGTTTCGGGAAATCGGTACTGGGATTTTGGAAATGACAACGAGGGTTAATATTTGTGAAATGCCGAAATCCAAAAAAGGAAATCTTGGGTCTTAGAGATAAAAATTTTAAAATATGTTTCAACAACGCCTAACCAAGGCTGCTCAGAAAAAGAGAGGTAGTGCAGATATGCACTGGCTTTCCGCGATCAAATAGAACCCCAGAACCCCTTGATGAAGGAGCGCAATAGTTTTGCTGAAGAATCTTCTAAGAGTCAATTCCAGGAGAAAGAGCACAAAGCTCTCAAGTCCTTTATAACTGACAAAGCTCAGGAAGGATAGCGAGTTTCAAATACTAAAAGAGAATACCCTTTCGTTTGATAGATGCATAGATGAGATCCTTTCGGAGGATCTGAGGTCTGTCGTGACTGTTAGATTGGAGGAAGGAACGTAGGCATTGATGCCTCTACTCATTTCATCCTTCGCAAATAGCGAAGGGATCGGGACTGTAGATCCCAGGATCCATGGGAGTGACCTAGACCATCCATTTGTAGAGGACACATGGCTATTGGTCAGTGTTTTGGCACCCGGGAGACCAAAGGGGAAGAACCCTTGTCTTCGCAAGTCACAAAATCTCGATAAACGAAGCCCTGAATTGGTTTAAGTGTGAATAAGTTTGAGAAATCTGGGATTTGATCATGACCATTGATCATCCCGAAAATATCACAATGGTTGATCATGGCTAAAGGTCGCAGTCGTCCATCGGAGGGACACGTAGTTTTCGATTGGAATTTCGTTGTTTCGGCACCCGGGAAACCAAAGGGCAAGGATCCTTGTCTTTGCAAGTCGCGAAACCTCGATATACGAAACCCCATATTAGTTAGTGTGAATAGGCTTCATCGTTTCGGCACCCGAGGAAACCAAAGGGCAAGAACCCTTGTCTTCACAAGTCGTGAAATATCGGTACCCGAAACCCCGATGCGCTCTGTGGTAGAAAGGAGGAGTCCCAAAAGGATCTGGATCGTCTACCGTAGGAGACGTGTGGTGAGTCGTCAAAGTTCGGGGAAAGCTTCGAAATCCCATGGACCATTGGATCCAAATCCTCGAGGATCATTGATCTCCTACACGAATCCCCATATCAGAATTCAGGGATTGGAGTGACAAGAGTTTTGGAGTCATTGCATTGTGAACTCCCGGTTCACGAAACTTTGAAAAGATCTGGACCATTGGATCGAAAACATCGAGAGCCGTTAGATCTCATACCAGAACTAATGTATCGGGTTTCAGGGTTGGAAGAGTCGAAATACTTGACTCCCTTGCATTTCAAACTCTTGGTTACTGAAATCCCGATACGGCCAAGACCGTCGGATCACGGCGGAGACTCACAACCGTCGATCTCCTCAAAGGTAAGATTTCAGGTTTCGAGGTTTGCAAGATCGAAAGACTTGACTCGCTTGTATCACTGAGTCATGAAATGTGAAAAGGTGCCTAGTTTGTTTGGCCTGTGGTCATAATCAACGATCACATGGAGGTGGAAAAAGGAAGAGCTAGCCTGTGCTAGGCCCCCGTAGGAATTCGAGGATTATGTCCCTCAAAAAGAGGAGAAAATTTTATTATGCCATAGTGGGTGTGTTACATCCAGCCTATTTCTATTATACTTGGGGAGGCTGCGTATTATTATTCTTCTTCCCATTCTGGGTTCCTATCTTAGATGTCCCCCCTTTCATTTTCTTTGGCTTGGCCTGGCCCGTCCTTGGTTTCTTGGGCACTGGGACTTCATGGGGCTATGTTTCTCCCTGCCCTGCCTCCTTGACATTTGTATGTTCCTACCTTGCTTCCTCTTCCTCTGTCCTTCCAGATATGTCATGAGTAAAGACCAAAATCTTCCAGTCATCTTCCCAATCCTTGATAGCCATTTTTATGTCACCCTTCATGATGCAAAAGTGCAATTGTAGCCACTGCTTCTTGGAGTCCTTCCACGCTTGGATCCACATCGCATGTCAAGTGGCCTTGAAGTTAGCTATGTCTCGATAGTATGCAATCGCTTGCGGTGTTATTCTCCATAGATTGGCAATGATCTCATGTAGGTCGCGAAGGTATTCCTTCAAATACAGTTGTGTTCATTTACCTGTTCTTGGCATCTGACGTGGCACCAAGTGATAAATATATCGTTCCATGATTAGGCTTGGGTTTGGTGGAAAAAAATGTGTAATATGGTTCCTTCCATCCCATGATGTCTATCATCATGAGTAGCCACAAATAATTAAATTCCATTCCCAGATCCTGCACATCCTTGCAGTCATCTAGAAACACATTCAAAAGATAAGGGCCCCAGCTGACCGTGGTTCCCTTGGCATACTATGTTGCAAGTGCGAAAACCCCAGTCAAGACTTCCTCCTTGCAACATTTTCTTAGCATCTTGGAGGCCATGATTTTTGCGCCCATTTTTTTTCGCGGCATCGTTGATCCCTTTGATGATGATTCTGCGCGTCCCCCTTTCAGTGCCATATTTATTTTTCATCTCCTCCGCAAGGGCTTTCTCCTTTGTTTTGTCATCAAGAAATTGTGTGGGATCCATGCCCCGTGATGGCATCCTTGTAATGTGCGTAATGAGCTCTAAGTCTATGGAGATGCACTTGTCCAACCATGTGTTACTTCCATCAACGGTTTGACACAACTACTTGCATATTGTCCTCTACCAAGGTGTGGTAGTTCCAATAGACCTAAAATGCCTGTTTTTTCCAACCCTACTGTCCACTGGAGTGGTTGATGAACCAGTTCTCCAAATAGATCTAGGCCTAGTGTCTATAGGTATACTTTATTTGCGAACTCCAGGAACTTGTCTATGTCCGTTACATCATATCCCAAGTATTTGAGCTTCTTGACATAACCTAGAAAGTCTGATTTCACCCGTACTGCTTCTGGTACACGGGTTGCTTGTGTGGTGACCTAGGTACCTGTTGCTTGTCATTTTTTGGTGGTGGCTGACTCGAGGTTCTAGCCTCCATTGGTCATTCTTTGGCATATTTTTCTAGCTATCCCATGACATCTTCCACTGCTCCCTGCTATGGGTGGTCCTACACAGTTGTCTGAGACTCATCTGGCTCGACCGCTACTTCTTGATTTGTAGTCGTTCCATTGACTCTCAGGGCTTCTCTAAGGTTCTCTGGTTGTGCTTGGTTGCCTGTGCCCTAGTTCTGTTGACCCTGTTCCTTTTCCTACATATCCATGTTCATTCCCTTAGGTGTTTTTTGTTGAGTTTCTTCTACCATGGGTGTGGGGTTCATTGGTGTTGTATCCGGTGATGGGATTTCATTGACATTGACAACCTTTGGCGGTTGTTGTTCTCTTTCCTGCGATTGTACTTTTTCCCTTGTTCTAAATTTGGATTTTCTGGTAGTCTAGCTCAGTTAGAATTGTTTTGGTGGTGACATTCGATCGTCCACCGAGCTTAGTGGCTTCTACAACCTTTATGAACTTTTTGTTGTGCTTCGTATGCTCTATCGCTCTCTGTCTCTTCTAATTCACAATAGAATTTTTGCTCCCATGTCCTTGCTTTGTATGGGCATCATATGAAGCTTGTCAAAGAACCTACCTTTATTATGGGTTCAATGAACCTCTAGTTCCTTCATACTTACCATTACTCTCCCTCGCCGTCTCTAGTTGACATGATTAATGTGGCGTCCCATTGGTCATTTCTAACATTCAAGTCGACTTGCCTTCATCATTTAGTACTTCCTTTGTTTTATTTAACTTTCCCTCTTGTTTCCGTTTTGAACTGACTGTTGGCCTTGTCCTCTTCGGGTTTGTATTCCTAAGTGTGCGTGCTCTTTCTCGTTTCGATGCACTATACCTCGGTTGATATTTTCTTCTTTTTTTTTACTGCGCGGTGACTTTCATGTTGTAGGTGGTCGACTGTTTGTGTACAACTTCAATTGACTCCCATTGATCATCCCTCTAAGTTATGTGCCTCCTAATTCCTTTGAATGTACAACTCCCATACAAAAAGATGGTCCTAACCAGTGCATTATACTTCGTATGGTCCTAACCAGTGCATTCTAAGTTTTCCTGGATGTTGAATGTATTTGTTGTCATACAACAAGACTAAGTCTCCTTCCTTGAAAGTTTTCTTCTTGATGTGCCTGTCATGCCAATCTTTGTCCCGTTCTTTTTGAACTTTTTGGTGGAACCCTGCTAGGATCCTATATTCCTCCATGATCATCAACTGATTTAATCTCTCTTGTATTGCGCCTCGCTCTATCATGTGTGTAATTTCGCTACGCGCAGACTGGGTACCAAAAATTGTAATGGCTCCACTGCTTCTTGCACATATACTAGTTTAAATGGCGTGTGCTCTATCAAATTCTTGCATGTGGTCCTTTATGCCCACAATACTGCTGGTATTTTGAGGTCCCAATCGTCTCTGCTGACATTACAGATCTTTGTCAGTACATTCTCAAGGATCTTGTTAAATGCTTCTACTATGCCATTTTACTGTAGGTGATATGGTCTGCTCTTTTGATGATGGAATTCAAACTCTTCAATCATAGATTTGATAGTGTCGTTAATGAAGTGTGTGCCTTAGTTTCTCATCAAAATTCTTGGGCAATGAAACCTAGTGATTACTTGTTCAAATAGAAAGTGTGTTGTTGTTTCTACACTACAATCCTTCATTGGTGCTACTTCCGCCCATCTTTTTAGGTATTATGTCACAGTGATAATATACCTTGCTCCTGTTCTTTTGGCTGGTGGGTTGATTGGTCCCATGAAGTCGATTCCCCATTTTTCGAATACCTACAAAGTTACCTGTGGTTGTAATGACATCTCATCCTTTCTATTGGGTTTTCCAACCCTCTAACAGACATCGCATATCTGAAAGTATTCTTTCAAATCTCTGTGAATGGTCGGCCACCATAGTCCTGCGTGCAGTAACTTTTGCACAGTATCTTTTCCTGTGTAATGTCCTCCTGCCATTCCCTCACATGCTTCTCCTAAAACCCTTGGTATTTCATGTTCTAGCACATATCTTCACAAGATTATATCTGCGCCCATTTTTTATAAGTGTCCTGCGATTAGCCTATAGTCTGTAGCCCAGAATACCATGTTCTTCTTTTGTGCGCTGTTATATTCCTATGGGGAACGACCTTTACTCAAGTGCTCAATAATATCTTCAAAGTATTCTTCAATGATCTGTACTGAAAATAACCATGCATTGGGGAATTTTTCCTGTAATTTTGTGGGTTCTTCTTCGTTTGTGACCCTTGATAAGTGGTTAGGTCACACGTTCAAATTTCCTAGCTTGAATATTACTTCAAAATCAAACTCTTGAAACAATAGAAACCATAGACAGATTCTCCCCCCCAATACTAGCTTGTTGACTAGGTACTTAAGGGCCAAGTGATCTGTGAACATCTTAAAATGTTTTCCCAATAAGTAATGTCTGAATTTCTATAGTGTGTAGGCCATCTCTAGGCCTTCCCTTTCTGTGGTGTTATAGTTTTTCTCTGATTCTAAGCGTTTTTTGCTTCAAATGCTATAGGGTGATCCAAGCCTCCCACTCCTGGCTGCGCCAAAATAGCTCCAAGTGCTATGGCTGATGCATCTACATGTACATGGAATGTTTTCTCCCATTCTGGAAATACCAGTATTGGCGTGGTGACCACATTTTCTTTCATCGTATCTAGCCCGTGTTGACAATATTCATTCCACTGAAACTGTGTATATTTTCTTAAATTTTCTCCATTGGCACGGTAATATACATGTACCCTTTTATAAAAAATTTGTAGTAGCATGTGTGCCCCAATGTCTCTCTTAGTTGGTAGACTGTCTTTGGTGGTGGCAAGTTAACAATTACTGTAATCTTTGCAGGATCTACTAGTAAGCCTTGTTTGCATACTATATGGCCCAAAAGCATCCCAAACGGTGTTCCAAATATACATATTTTTCTGCTTAATGCTATATGGCACTACCTGCATCTTTCTAACATTAGGCGAAAGACCTCTACATGGTCTTTCAACAGACTATAGACTGTCCAATTGTCCAAGTAAACCTCTAGAAATTGGTGCATAAATTCTTTGAATGCAACGATGACTACTTTGGAAAATATTGTTGGTGCATTCTTCAGTCCAAGCGACATCATTGTGTAGTAGTAGGATCCCCTTTCTGTAGCAAACATGGTTTTGTATCTATATTCTTGTGCTATCTTGATCTGGTGGTAGCCTAAGAATCCATCAGTGAATGAATAGACTTCATGTCCTACGTTATCCAACACTTCATCCGTGAAAGGTGTAGGGAACAAGTCATGTAGGCATGCATCGTTCAACTTCCTCAAGTCAATGCATATTCTTATCCTACCTTGTTTTTTCTCCTGAACTACCATTGGGCTTATCCATTCTAATTCCTCCACGGGTTCTATGATTCCAAATTCGAGCATCCCACTGATCTCAACTTTGAATTTTTGCTTATATATCAGATTTAATCTGTATGGTCGTTATCTAATCGACCTTGCTTCAGCTCTAAGTGGTATCTTCATTTCTTCTAGCTCTCCTGCTATACCCTTAATTTATGTAAATTTTTTGGGAAACAGGTTGTTGTACTTGTGCAGAAACTTGGTTATGCTTTCTACTATTTGTTCATCCCAATACTCTCCAATGATGGCCATTTTGGGATTCTCAACTGTCCCAATGTTGAATTTCTTTACCTTGATCATTGCAGTAATTACTTCTGATTCTAGTGGTGGACCTTCCACTTCTCTTTGACCTTCTGCTTCTTTCATCTGAATATCGCACAGATCGTCTTCATCTGGTGCTTCTTCCTGCACATGATAGGATGACAACAGTTCTTTCACTGTCTGTTTGTTCCGCTGGTGTTCTTCTGTTATGATTTCGACTTTTGGTTCCATGATGAATATTACCCCTCTTTGTTAGAAAAACAGGACCGTGGAGCAATAAAATAAACAAATGCAGAAACAAAACAAAGAAGACACACAATACAATAGAGACACAGATTTACGTGGTTCACCCAGTGTGGGCTACATCCACCAGAGAAATTGTCAGGTCCTTCCTTTATTATTATCTAGCATATGAAGGGATACAACCTACAGCAAAACCGTTATAACTTCCTCTTCTTTCTCTCACAGTATCCTATCTCAGAATACAATATTCGCCATCAATCATAGTTTCAATACATTTCCCTCATAAAAGAGAGTTGCCTTCTAGGGAAAAAACCCTAACATAATCTCTATCGTTAGATCTACGACCTTATAATGAATGGTCCAGATTTACAATGAAATTAAAATATACATTTACAAGGCAATTTTTCCTTCAGGGGCTTTGCCCCTAGACCCCCAAGTTGAGGGGATAGCCCCCCCAGACCCCGCAGAGGGGGTACCCCCCCTCTGCACTCCCCCGCATGGAAGAGTGTACATACTTCTGGGGTGTAAATACTTCATGGGGTATAAAGATGGTTGAAAGTAAAAGACCTTTGAATCAGGAAGATAATCAGGCTCCACAACCAACAATCTCCCACTTGGAGACTGATCTCAACAACTCCACCGTTGTTGTATATGTTGGACTCTAAACCTTCTTGGACCTGAAAAATTTCTCATCTTCATCTTCATTCTTGAAGACCAACTGAAACTGAGAAAGAACTCAGTTTCTCCCTGGTTACTCCCTTTGTTAACATGTCTACAGGATTTTGGATAGTGTGTATCTTTTCCGACTTCAAATGTCCATCTTCCAAGGTGGATCGTATGAAGTGGTACCTCAACTATATATGCTTAGTCTTCGAATGGAAGGTTGAGTTCTTTGCAAGATGAATGGCACTCTCACTATCACAGTACAACCTACTATTCTCTTGCTTCTTTCCCAATTCCTCCATAAACCTGTGTAACCAAATCATCTCTTTACTAGCCTCTGTAGCAGAAACATATTCTGCCTCTGTTGTTGAAAGTGCAACAACCTTTTGTAGTTTTGAAATCCAACTTACTAATGTTCCACCTATAGTAAAAACATACCCTGTGGTGCTCCTCCTGCTGTCTTTATCACCTGCCATATCTGAATCAACATATCCCTGTAGAAAAGTGTCTGAACCTCCAAAACATAATTCATGAGTAGTGGTACCTCTCAAATACCTGAGAATCCACTTTACTTCCTCCCAATGTTCTTTACCTGGATTGTTCATATATCTGCTCACAACTCCCACTACATGTGCAATATCTGGTCTTGTGCAAACCATTGCATACATCAAGCTACCAACTATTGATGAATATGGGACCCTCGACATGTATTCTATCTCCTCCTGTGTCTTGGGACACATTTCCTTAGTTAATTTGAAATGGCTGGACAAAGGTGTACTAACTGATTTTTCATTCTGCATTATAAACCTCTCCAACACCTTCTCTGTGTACTCACCCTGAGACAATGCCAGTTTGCGATTTTTCCTATCTCTTGTTATTCTCATACCAAGGATTTTCTTTGTAGCACCCAAATCCTTCATCGCAAATGAATTGGATAATTTCTTCTTGAGCACATTTATATCCTGCATATTAGACCCTGCAACAAGCATGTCATCTACATACAATAGCAAGATAATGAAGCTTCCATTTTCTAGCCTTTTAAAATAAACACAGTGATTAGAATGACATCTACTATAACCCTGTTTTGTCATAAACCTATCAAACTTTAGATACCACTGCCTTGGAGCTTGCTTTAGGCCATATAATCTCTTCTTCAACTTGCATACCAAATTATCCTTCCCTTTGACCTCATACCCCTGTGGCTGCTGCATATAAATCTCTTCCTCCAAATCCCCATGGAGAATTTTTTTTTTTACATCTAACTGTTCAAGATGCAAATATTTTACTACCACAAGACTTAAAATGGTTCTAATTGAAGTTATTTTAACAACAGGAGAAAATATTTCATCAAAATCTATACCTTTCTTTTGTGCAAACCCCTTTACAACAAGTCTAGCCTTGTACCACTTTTCTCCTCCATCTTCTTCCTTCAACTTGTAAACCCATTTGTTCTACAATGCTCTTTTTCCTGTAGGCAACTGAACTAAGTCCCAAGTATGGTTATTTACCAAGGAATCCATTTCTTCTTCCATGCCTTGCTCCCACTTGCTTTTGGTGTTTACCTGCATTGCCTCTTCATAACATTCTGGTTCACCAGAATCAGTCAACAATAAATAATACAATGAAGGAGATTATCGTTCAGGGGGTATACTTAACCTGGTAGATTTTCTAACAACACTTGCAGTTGTTTGAGGTACCTTTTGCTCTTGTTGTTGTACATTTTGATTTTTTGGTTCCTTTGGAATTTCTTTTTCAGTGATCTCATCAAGCACTCTGTATTCTTTTTTTTCTTTTTCCTGTTTTTTTCCCTGCAACTGATCTTTGTACATGACCTTCTCATTGAATATGACATCTCTACTCCTTGTGATTTTTTTTATTTTCATAATCCCATAAGCGATAACCAAAATAATTAACACCATATCCAATAAAGGTACACTTCTTGGATTTTGCCTCAAGCTTTGTTCTATTTTCTTTATCAATATGGACAAATGCTTCACAACCGAAAGTTTTCAAAAAAGAATAGTTTACCTTTTTTTCTATCCATTCCTCCTCTAGAAATCTACCATCCAAAGAGCTTGAAGGTCCTCTGTTTATTAAGTAAACAACAATATCTACAGCATCTGCCCATAACTATAAGGGAAAACCGACATGCAATCTCATACTCCTTGCACGCTCCATGATTGCCCTGTTCATCCTTTCTGACACACCATTTTCTTATGGTGTTCGTGGAACTGTCTTCTCTCTATGAATCCCATGGTATGAACAATAATCATCAAACTCCTTGTTGCAATATTCACCTCCATTAACTGATATGAGACACTTCAACTTATTTCCTGTCTCATTCTCAACCAAATCTTTCCATTTCTTAAAAGTATCAAAAGCATCAGACTTTTGTCGAATGCAATAAACCCAAGTTTTTCTAGTTGCATCATTAATAAAAGTAACATAATAATGAGAGCCACCAAGAGATGATACCTGAGCTGGTCCCCATACATTTGTATGCACAAGCTCTAAGCTTTCATTCTTCTTTTCTTTTTCGACTCTGAGAAATCTGACTCTCTTTTGTTTTCCATAAACACAATGCTCACATAAGTCCAAATCAATTTGTTTAAGATCTGGCAAAAAATTTATTTTGTGAAGTATCTGCATACCCTTCTCACTCATGTGCCCAAGCCTATGATGCCACAGTGTTGTATCCACTCTTGTAGAAGCTAAAGAGATAGAAGAGTTAGTATTACTAGTACATAAATACAATGTACCTACCTTCTCTCCTTTCACTATCACCAATGATCCTTTGATGACCTTCCACGTCTTATCTGTAAATATGGATATACAACCTTCACTTGCCAACTGCCCTTTTGAAATTATATTCTTCCTTAAATCTGGAACATGTCTTACCTCTTTCAACAACCATTGGTTTCCATTGCGTTGCTTTATTTTTACCTTTCCCATTCCAACAGTTTTGCATGCTGCATCATCACCCAAATGAACCTGTCCAAAATCACCTTGAACATAATCTAGAAAATGTTTCCTATGGGGTGTCGTATGAAATGAAGCCACTAAATATACTACCCAAGACTCAGAACTTTTATCTACAGAAAGAATCAAAGAATCTTGTAACACATCACTTGTTACATTTGCTTCCTGATTTCTCTCCTGTTGTCCATCTCTTTGTTTCTTTGGAGCTCTGCAGTCTTTCTTCAGATGTCCTTTCTTCCCACAATTCCAACACTCTATCTTTCCAAGTCTGGATTTGGATCTTCCCTTCCTAGAATTCCCACAGTTCATGAAACCCTTTCCTCTATCCTTTTGTCTTCCCCTGTTCTCCATGTTCAATGCATTTCCTGATGTCTCACCTATGTTTTTCCATCACATTTCCTCACTAAGGATAACACCAACAACATCATCAAATTTTAAAGTATTTGAACTAGAGACAGAGTTACTTATAGCCGTGACCAAGCCATTCCATCTTTCTGGAAATGAGCACAAGATTAGAAGAGCCCTGACCTCATCATCAAAGTCCACTTTTACAGAACTTAGTTGATTAGTAACCATATTAAAATCATTTAAATGATCTACAACAGACACACCTTCCGACATCTTCATATTAAATAATCTCTTCATTAAAAATACCTTATTGGATGTCAAGAGTTTTTCATACAATTTGGCCAATGCGTCCGTCAAACCCTTTGTTGTCTTTTCTTTCGAAATATTGAAAGCCACCGACGCTACTAAGCTCAGCCGTATCGTTCCTAGAGCCTTTCTGTCAAGAATCTCCCATTCTTCATCCTTCATGGTCATCGGCTTCTTTTCTACTCCACTCAATGGTAGGAATAGATCCTTCTGATATAAACAATCTTCCATCTACATCTTCCATAACTAGTAGTTTTGCCTGTTAAATTTCTCGACCCTAAACTTTCCATCTTCCGACATTTCTCCCACTTGAACCAGGAACCCTCTTTTCCTGTGAGTTACCTTTCACTCTCATACCACTTGTTAGAAAAATAGAACCGTGGAGCAATAAAATAAACAAATGCGGAAACAAAACAAAGAAGATACATAATACAATAGAGACATAGATTTACGTGTTTCACCCAGTGTGGGATACGTCCACCAAAGAAATTTCCAGGTCCTTCCTTTATTATTATCCAGCATATGAAGGGATACAACCTACAACAAACCCACTGTAACTTCCTCTTCTTTCTCTCACAGTCTCCTATCTCATCATACAATATTCCCCATCAATCATAACCGCAATACATTTCCCTCATAAAAGAGATTTTCCTTCTAGGGAAAAAAACCCTAACATAATCTTTCTCGTTAGATCTACGACCTTATAATGAACGGTCCAGATTTACAATGAAATTACAATATACATTTACAAGGCAATTTTTCCTTCGGGGACTTTGACCCCGAAACCCCGTTGGGGGCCCGCTTGCCCCCAGACCCCCCAGTCGGGGGGATATCCCCCCCAGACCCCACAGAGGGGGTACCCCCCCTCTGCACTCCCCCACGTGGAAGAGTGTACACACTTATAGGGTGTAAATACTTCATGGGGTATAAACACGGTTGAAAGTAAAAGACCTCTGAATCAAGAAGATAATCAGGCTCCACAACCAACACTCTTATCTTCTTAAGAGTTGCATCTATGTTGTGGTTCTCATGCTCAAACATGAAAGTGACTATAAAATTATGTTGTAGTACTGTCCAATTCGAAGTTCCACTGCGCGTCTTCTGGTCTATATACTAGTTGGCTGGTATACCCTCTAAAGTGTGTATGAAATGATGAGGCCATTCTTCTGGGGGTGTCATCTTCCACAACGCTATACACTTGTCCAAGTGTTCCGCTGGTGCCCCCTATCCATCGTACTTATGCTGCTTGTTTATTTTATGTTCTGTGCCGAACCTTATGTGTAGTAATCACTTACATTGGTACCAATCCTTGATTGTTTCCTTGTGTGCGCCCCACCATCTTGCAGGTGTGGTTTTGAGTGTTATATCGAGTGCTAAGAGTCTCTAATTTTATATCACTTCATCCTCATACTGTGCCAAGAATACTTTTAGATCATTCACTCCATGAAAAATGGGTGGTTCCCTAATATTCGTGCTTACCCATCTTACTGTGCAGTTGATTCTTGCACACCTTCTTGTGGAAACTTTGTGTAGCCTTTGTTGCGAGTTTTCTAAGCTTGTTTCTAAGTCTGTCACACATGAAGTAATGCTCCACCAACTGAGTATCACGTTTTTAGTTGGGTTCATGTAATCCTCATCGCGCGTAGTTGTTCTATACAACTGGTTGATTTCTTCTAAGTCTAGACAAGTAGGTTCTACAAACCTTTCCCCTTCTGATGGGTATAATGGTGCGATGACCCTATATTCTCCTGACTTCAATGTCATTTTTATTCTCTTTAAGTTGATTATGGCCTCATTATCAAATTCTTAATCCAAGCCAAGCAATGTTGGATATGGTGTTGTGTCGTCCACTATTTCAATCACTTCAAAGTATGCTTTAGTGCACACTCCATCCAGGTCTATTATCACTTCTTTCAGCCTATCGTCACTCCTTTCAGTGTACCTAGTGGCAAGACTCTGTGAATATCCTAATGTAGGCTCTCCCATACATTTCCATGTCTTCTTGGGTAGTACATTGACTTCAGATCCTAGATTCAGTATGATATCTCCCATGTTAAAATCTCCGATGTTGGCATTCATCCTAAACTCCCTACTTGTTCTTCTCCTTGCATGTAGGTGATTGACTATTTTTTGTTCTAGTTTTCCTTCTGTCTCTGTGCTACATCTTTCTAATATAGTTTGAAATATTTTGATAGCTGATGGATCATTCAACAATTTTACACATGATTTAAAAAAGCCTTTGATTGTTCTTACTTGTCCCATGGGTTGCATTTCGTTGGTATGATCCAATAATGGAGGCATCTCATACTCCAGTGCTTCCTTGATTTGATGCGCAGTTGAAGTCGACGCGGTGTATTTATTCAAAAATTCTTGTCTGGATTTATTAAATGTGTCCTTATATTTTTGTGCGTCAAACTGTCTCCTTGGTTCAACATTATTTTTCACCCACTGGTGTTGTACTATCTCTTGTCGAGTTGTTTTGTTTCCTGTTTTAGCTCCTCCGCATGTAACTATGTTGATGTTCTATCCTTCATCCCTTTCTTCATTTGAAATCCATTGAACATTTTGGTTGTTTTGGTTGCTCTTTTCTTGGATCTTTACTAATAGTGTCAGACATTCTCATGTATCATGGTCCGATGGGCGATAATACATACAATTTGTTAGTGGAAGTGGACATTCTCTTGCACAATGTCCCGGTTGTTGACAATTATGACATACCACTGGTCCTATACCTCTTCCAAAGCCTCATATCGCTGGTCCTGCTCCTCTATAGCCATCTCTATCTCCTCTCAATGCATTATACCAAGGCGCTTGATTGTATTGTGCGGTGTTGTACTGATGTTTCATTGTGTTGTACTATTGTTGCTCGGTATTATATAATCATTGCACCGTATTGTACTACTATTGCACACTGTTGTATGGGATGGAACTTGGTTAAAATGTAGTGCAGCTTTCCCATTCATCATTTCTTCCTACACCCTATATGCATATGATGTCCTCTCTCTCATCAAATCCATAGTTCGACAATCTTTGTTGACGTGGCCCACTGACTTGAAAAAGTTTCAATATGAAATCTTTGGGATTGTTTGGTATTTTTGCATCATTGGGAAGTGACACAAATCATGGCCTAGTTTCTTAAATATTTCACACCATATTTCTCCTGTTGGTAATGGATTTGGCATTAATGCTTCCATATAATGCGCGAATGTTCAACATTCGTTCTTGTGGTGTCCTTCCATCCTGCATGTGGTACACCAAACAAATTCTCATTTGTCCTTGATTTTGTTCTGGTTTAGATGGAATGTTAAGTTTTTCAAATCCTCCTTCAGTTATTCGATGGCTAGATCTATATGTTGATATTGGTTTTCTTCCAGTTGCGGCTACCTGCAGAGCCTCTGCTTGTGTCTGAAACTTATGTTGTCGCAATGGGTATTTTAAATGAGGTAGCAGTAAATTGACGAACAGATGCCTGTGTTGCATATCAGTCATGAGATATTTCAACTTCCTTTCATTCACATCAATCTCTGATCAATCTTCCATACGAATTCTCATTGTTTTTTTCTGATTTCTATCATCTCGTTCATGTATTGATCTTATGAACTTGGATTATGGAACTCATTTATCAACAATTTCTTGATGTCCGCAATCATTCTGGTTGTCCTTGGTCGATTGTTTGTAGCTAAACTCATATACCAATCCAGTGCATGATCCCTTAGTGTAATCGCTAGTTGTGCAAGTTTAGTATCTTAATCTGTGATCTGTTTCACTTCTCAGATCTTTTCACATATAAACAAATGTTTTTTCATATCCTCTTACGCTTCTCCTATGAATTCTGGTAACCTGGTGGTGGGATCGTGTCCTTCCATCCTAAATGTTGAACTACTACCTCTACATGGTGTAGATACTTGACTAGTGCTTCCTGAACTGGATCCTCCAATTGTTGTTCCTTTTTTAGATGTACTTCCTTCTATCTTTCTTCCCCCGAAATTCAGTTTTCTAAATGGTGGTGTTCTCTTTGGTCTATTATTCGCACATGGGTTTATGGGTTCCACACTGACGTTAATATGGATAGGATTTCTACCTTTGCTTCCCGCTCTTGGACCTCGTCTTTGTCTCATATGTTGCACGTAGAATTTTCTCAATATTCTCCACATCTTGGAGATCATCTACCTCTTCTTCATCACTCGCCAAGCCTTCCCTCGCGACTACGAATCTCTTCTTGGTATTCACCTTGTATTGGTAGGGTACTCCACTACACGTCTTTCCAGTTGTTGCCATGATCCACCTGATCTGGTCATCGTCCATCATGATTGAGTTCAAGGCTTCCTCCTTCTTTCATTTATCCAATTCTCCTTCCATTTCTCCTCTTTATGTAAGTGCTTCCCCCCTTCCCCCATGCACATAGGAAATTTTAGTTGTCTGAATTCATTTTCATGACACCTTTTTTATACAACAAGATCTTAATGGAAGTATACAATGATCTAATATACCTTCCTCGAGGTCCACGTAGAAACTCTTTCTCCACTGCACTATACGACTTCAATGTATCTACTCCAAACTCTGTTATAAAACCTGCTACAATATTGTCGAGCCAAAAATCTACTGCATGGGTGAATTTGTTGTTCACCTATTGTAACTGTGTGATCTGAAATGGGGTCCACTCTAACTATTAGATCCATTTCTTTACGTGGTTTTCCTTTAGCCTTAATATCCACTCCTACAATAAGTGTGGAAAATCACAGAAAAGACTTCATGCAAATCAGTAAACATGCATTTCTCAAGATGTTTGCGTGGTGTTACTCTAGGGGTTCTATTATCTTTCTGTGAAAAATCCATCTCCTTTGTCTTCAACCAACTTTCGATCTCTTCTTTTGTGGGATTCGATGGTCTCAACATCCCCTTCTAGAGGCTCATTCTTTTCTCCCTCTTCTAGTCTGCTTTATTATTCTCTCGATCCGTCTCTCCCAGATCTTATGTATCTTTTAATACATCTTCAATAGATCCCTTATACTCAATCCTCTATTGTTCCAACCAATGGAAACCGAACCATTTGTTGGTTATTTATTCATTTATATGAGTTTATATCTTTATCTTGAATGACCCAGGGTTCATGTATGTTTGTGTTCCAACAAAGCCACTAAAACTATCGACCCTCCTAGTAAACCAGAAGGTAATGCAACGCATGGATTGCATCACACAGTCTCACCTGAGATAATATTAATGGGTGGCTACAATACTCATGCATTTGCAGCCCAAGATTGAGTGGAGATCTGTGAAATGTGCGCTGAGAGTTCTAGTTTCACTTATTAACACACTAAATTGCCATTTACGATTGTGCATGGAATATAATCAACTCATTAGGTTAATACATCAACAAATATTGAAACAATACATAAACACATGCATTCAATCCCATAACACAGGTTTTATCGTGGTTCACCCCCTCCTGGGCTACATCCACAAATATCTGTCTTCTCAGCCCTTTTATTATAGCATTTCTCAAAACTATAGCACCACACACTTTATAACTCTTCTCAATCGGGTTGAAATCTATTATGAGGTAGACTAGATCGCACCAGGGTCCTCAGCCTGCGATCTAACCCTCAAGATCTACCCTCCTTACTCCGATCCAGCTCAACATCTTAGAAAATTAGTTCGTATAGAAAAATATTACAACTAAGTATCAAGACAAAACTCCTCTCTTCTTTCCTTCCCCACTAGCTCTATTCATCCTTTAATTCTACTTATCATCCTCTAACTCTACTTAATGTCTTTCTATGACACCTAGGTATCTATATTTATACATTTATGGCTCGCCAATGATTACAATGTGTTGCAAAAACCCTAGCCCTAACTTCATTAGGTATTCCATGCATGTGTGCATGCTTATCTTTCTTCCAGTTGTCGCTTCCCTCGTGCATGCCTTCTTTCCCGAAATAGCCTTTATTTCTACTTTAGCCTGCTTCCAACATGTGGTAAGTGAACAAATAATTCATATGTTGACACAAGGAGTCAAGACACTGGATTAGGCTCACATAATGAGAGAGATTACTTCAAAAAAGACTAAAAAACGACTAGGAAAGAAAGGAAAGCCTAAGGTAAAAATGGTTACACTCAAGTGTATAATTTCTTCAAGTATAACCCGTTGACCGGGTCCTTGAAGGTGGTGCCTTCGAGGTGACCTAAGATGTAGGTTCCCTTAGTAAGGAAATGATGGATGACATAGGGTCCCCTCCAAAGGGATTCAAATTTGTTGTGATCGAGAGTATCGTGGGCGATATCATAGGCCAGGACAAGGTCACCTTCAGTAAATGACCGAAGGTTAACTTGGCGGTCAAAGGTGGCTTTGGTCTTCTTTTTGGATGCTTCATTGTTTTGTAAGGATGCCCATTCATATTCATCGAGGGACAGTGTAAATGGAAAGAGATCGATTGTCATGTGCAACGTGGGGATTTCACATTTAATGGGGAGGATGGATTCGATGTCATGGACTAAGTGGAAGGGAGTGAAACTGATGGTTGTTTTGATAGATTTTCAATATGCCCACAAAGCAGGAAAAAACCTATAGTTCTAATTGGTTTTGTGTTTGTCAACTGTGCTTTGGAGCATAGTTTTGAGAACTTTATTGACGGCCTCGACTTTCCCATTGGATTGTGGGTAATAGGTTGAGGCAAACTCATGGGTGAATCCTAATTTGGCCAATAGTTCTGTGAAGGATTCGTTCTCGAAGTGCTTTCCATGGTCGAAGACTAGTTGTAGGGGGACACCAAAGTGAGAGGTGACATGGTTGAAGAAGAAACGTGTCACGGTGTCGGTCGTATTGTTTAATGTGGGAATTTATTTGGTCCATTTGGTGAAGTAGATAATGGAAAATACAATGTACTTGTGTCCATTGTTGGACAAAGGATTGCATGTCATGAAATCAATGCCCCATTTGTAGAAGGGGTCGGCAGTGGTTATGGGGTGCAAGAGGGAAGGTGGTTCCCGAGCCTTCTATGCATATAGTTGACATTTTTCACATAACTGTGTGGATACAATCATGAAACAATGTGGGCCAAAAGTAACCCACCATAATGATGTTTTGGGCAGTGGACATGCTGGATAAGTGACCGTCGTATGCCCCACTGTGGAAATCATTCAAAACTATCTCGGCCTCTTCTAGGGTGAGACTGCGTTGAAGTAGTGTGTCGACACCTCTATGGTATAAAATGCATCCTATGAGGAGGTATCATGAGGCTTGGTGTCAGATGCAATGGGGATCATCCCGAGATAAGTGTGGACTGAATTTTTGAGTGCGGAGATAGACCAACATATCTCCGTACCATGGGTTTGCTGATGATATGAGAAATAAATTCTCGTCCAGTAAATTCTCATTGAATAGGGGGTCTGTAGAGTCGGATGGAAAGTATACTAGTAGTTAGGTGGGAACGAGGTATTTCTTTCTCTTTGAGGTGGTAAAACATAGGTCACACTCTTGGAGAATGATGATCCAACGAGAAAAATTTCAATTGATCTAGGGGCGACTCAAGAGGTAAATCATGGGGTTGGAATTGGTGACTTCTTTTGTAGTATGAAGTAAGATATAATGGCATATATTTTGAACTAAAAGAACAAATGTGAGGGGTAACTTCTCTTCATGATTGTACTTGAGAGGTGGCCCAGAGAGGTTCTTTCTAATGTAGTATATAAAATGTTCGCATTGGTCTTTGTCGATCTGAACGAGTACTCCAGAAACCGAAACATCGGAGGATGATAGGTAGAGTATTTAATCCATATAATAGTCAAGGGGACTGATCAAGGAGGATTTGTTGAGTTCCTCCTTTAGTCAATCAAAGGTGGCTTGGGCATGATGGTCCCAATGAAATGGGATGTCACGACAGAGTAAGCATAGGAATTCGTGGGCGTGAATGGCATAGTTAAGGACGAAACACCGTAAGAAGTTTTCTTTTCCTTGGAGCCTTTGAAACTAGGGAAAGTTATGGGGAGGGGGCATCTCATTTATTTCCTAAAATTTAAGGGGGTCTATGGAGATTCTCTATTGGGATACTACAAATCCCAACAGGCAGCCTGCAGTGACGTAAAAGACATATTTAAGTGGGTTGAGTCGGATTTTGTACTTTTGGTAGCATTCAAAGATGATTCGTATATCCTCTATATGTTGGGACATTTCTTGGATCAAGCGGTGAGGTCACCCAAGTAGGTAAGGATGATGTGACCAAGATCATGGAAGGCATATGTCATTGCGTGTTAGAAAGTGGCCCTATCATTTTTTAGTCCAAAGGGAATAACTCTATAGGAAAAGGTGCCCCATGGCATTGTGAATGCATTTTTTTATTTGTCTGTCTGTTGGATTTGGATCTGGTTATAGCCAGAAAAGTTGTCCATGAGGGAGAGGACTTCATGGCTGACACATGCATCTATGAATTGATCGATAAAGGGAGTAGGGAAGTTGTCTTTGGGACAATCTTGGTTGAGGTCACGAAAGTCTGTGCAAACGTGAATGGTGCCATGTTTTTTATTGACCGAAACAAGGTTTAAAGCCCAGGATGTGTATGCAATGGGGTATATGAAGCCAATTGTATGAAGTTTTTCAATCTCAAATTTGATCACCATGGCTTTGGATGGGTGGAGGGGGTGTTGCTTTTGGTGAACATGGGCAACATTTGGCCAAGTGTCAAGGTGATGTTTGACAATTTTTGGGTCTACGCCGAGTATTTCAATGTATGACCAAGAAAACACATCTTGATATTCCTGGAATAAGGATTTGTGTGCTATGATTTCATCTGGGGAGCATGCAGCCCCTGAGGTAACTTCTTCCATGACATTGGGTTTGACTAAAATGTTAATTTTGATGGTGGGTGAGATGTTGGCCATGTTACCTTCTTCAAACATGTCGAGGGAGGGTATTGGATTCTTGAACCAATCTACATGGATAGAAAGGATGGAATATTTCACTTCGATGGTACAAACAAGGGTGATTGTCGGTGGATGAAAGAGATTGTCTACCAGAAAAAGGGATTAATGGTGAAAAGCATCTCAGGGATAATCGGGTGCGCATAGGACTTCTAAAATTTCTTCATTGGATTGAAAATTTATAGAGTACATGGAGTCTGTAACTGTTGAGAGTGGGGTGTCAAGATTCATTGGTGAAGGTTGGATATCATCATTCGTCCCAGAGGTAGATGGACCTACTGGAGATGAATAAGAACTAGAAGTAGACTTGATGAACCAAATATCCATATCAGAACTAGATGTATTGCGGGATGGAAGAGGGGGAATCTCATAAATCAATGTTACAAGGGAGTTGAGGGGTTTGGGGGGAAGTCATCGTGTCATGGGGGAATGACTAGAGGGGTCAATGGACAAGAGTTGGTCTTGCTCTAACTGCTTGGATGATGATTGTTCATGGTTGGGTTCACCAGGGATGGTACACTTGGTGGAATGGGGGGGATGGAGGCCCTCCAATGTTGACGTCTCTCAATGATGAGTGGACAACAATGTGTGTAATTCTCCATTTGGTGACATCGTGCACAAGGGTGTCGTATGCGCTCATTTAATGACATAAAGATATAGAGAATTCCAGTAACTAGTTGTACCAAGGAGATGGGTTGGGATGATTTGGGTAATGTGGTCTGGCGCACTACTGCGTGAGTGTCTCAAAACCAAGGGAGGGTCGAGAAATGGTGTGTATAATGGCCATATTGAGAACAAATGGTGCAAGCATGTTTGGTTATTAGACTAGGAGGTTTGGAGGAAGAAGGTTTTGGGGAAGACGGTAGGGCTACTGGTGTAGGTAGTAGTGGTGTACTTATGGGTTTTGGAATAATATTATGTAACTCGAGTAAAGCGGGGAAGAGATTGGTAGGTTGTCCAAAAATGTTGCATAATTCACATGGAGGTGGTATGTGGGGTGGGGAAGGGAGAGAAGGCTCCTTCTTTTTACGTGTGCCTCATTGGTTGGTGGTAGTGCCCCCTATTCTCAAGGTAGAGTCTCCTGTAGTGGTAATATTTCCTCCAACTATGTGAACGGTTGGGTGAGTGGTTGGATGAGCCAATGATCACAGTAATGGGACCACAGGTTGTGGTGGAAGGGGTAAACTTGGTACCATAGTTGGTGGTTCTAAATACCATACAAGGATGGAAATGAACATGTTAAGTAAAGTGAGGGTAGTAGCAACTTGGTATGTTGTTACTCCTGGGAGTGGGTAAAATAAGGGAATTTGAGTGATGGCCTATGGGACCGTCTGTCAAACAGGGATTTGACCCACAAGTGGTGAGTTCTCTGATGTTTCGTCCCAAGGCGTTTGTATGGGGATTTTATCAGGAAGTATCTGGGTGGGAGGTGTAGTAGAGTCTGGTGAGTTCTCAATGGTCATGGGGTCAGGTATCTCAACCTCATTAGTCGTGACAATGCACACAATGACATTAGTGGGGTGTGTGAAGCCTTGATATGTGTTATAACCCTAAATTGCACCACACATGCTTACCTGGCATCAGGCCAACTCATATCCTTTCTTTGCCAAAAACATTGTTGAACAACTCTTTGAAAATCCTCTTGTGTAAAGGCCCACGCACCCTAACCCATTACTGCACGTGTGTACACGTTGGTTGACCCAAAACAACCCGCATGGATCGACAAAAGCATAAAAAAAGGAAAGTTGTTGACGGAACAAAAAGATATGGGTGAGTTAACTAAAACTCCCAGCCATGCATGGCTGAGGGTTCTTCCAAATACCTAGCTCCTTCTAGCCTATAAAAGAAGGGGTAGGGGTACCATTTGGAAGGAGGAAGAATATAGCAAAGAAACTCTAAAAAATCATATATGATGGTTCCATGTCACAACCTGATGGGATCGATCCTATAGCAGAGGAAAAAGACAACGAGATGCAAAAGTTGGGGTAGTAACCTAACCTATATTCTCAAGTTGATTCTTGGAAAAAATTTCATGGACCATCAAAAAAATTTCAAAACTCAAAAAAATTGTCCCAATACGTGATCAAATCCCTCCCATATAACTCCTGAATCACTCTAAATGGTTTTTGGTATAAATAAACTGATAAGGGAGGCCAAAAAAGTGACAAGAAGAGGCCAAAAAGTCTATAAATAGAAGTTGGCAGCTCATTATCACCATTGCTGATTTGGAAATTGACTCTGGAGCCAAAAGAGCCCCTTTGCTAAAAACAGTGATTTATGGAGCTATAGTGGACAAAACAAACTTTCGCTTGGACCAAGTAAGTACAAACTCCCTTATCTAGCTATTCAATTCTTCAATTTTGCATTTTCTTTCATTTTTTGGGTGGGCGTTGAAATTTAAAAGGTCGGCCCTAGGTACACGCAGGTTGTCTCTAGACAGGCCGCGTGTACACTTGGGTAGAGTAAAGGCTACCCGCGTGTACACACGATTGTCGCCTCTACAGCTCGCGTGGACCCCCCTTTTGTAGCAAAAAAAGAACTAAAGGGCAAGTACTGACCCTCCTGAACTTTGTTGTGTTGGAAGGATGTATGTCCAGTGGAGGGAAAGGGAGCATGAAGCAATCAGTGAGTTGGTTGTTGGAGATCCAAATGTCATGGTCGTGTTGATGCAATGTGGTTTACTGAAGTTCTTCCTGTGTCCATTTATGCGAGTGCAACCAAGGCTACTGAATGCCTTGATTGACTACTGGCACCCTGATGCAAAGGCCTTCATGCTAGAGGGGCAATCACTGGTGCCCACAACCAAGGATATCTATTTTTTGACTGGCCTCTCAAGGAGAGGGGAACCGGTCAATTTTAGGACATTTCCTACAGGACCGCATAACATAGCGAAACTGATAGCCGAGCACTGTGAGGCTGGGACTAACCGTGTGAGCTCCCAGGTGCCCATCAGTAAGATCACTAACCTATCGCTGCAGGCGACATTATTACTTATTGGGTGGATTACCAGTTCAACAGCCTTGCATCAAGCGTCTCGTGCACATATGAACTATGCTATCCAGTGCTTGAATGCACATATTTTTTACTAGAGTACCACACTGCTCGAGTGCATGAAGAGGCAATTGACAGATTGCTAACAGCGGACACAAAGGAACTTCGGGTTCGGGACGATTTTGTGTTCATTCTTCTTTGAGAGAGTTCTGAGCTTTAGTCCTTGGGAAGTAGTACGAGGACATCAGGCCTCTTTTCCTGCAGTGTGTAGATGGGCAGTATTACTACCGCGACAGGGTGGTGGAAGGGCCAATGAGTCCTTCGATGATGACTTCTTTGCGTGGCTATCACGAAAAATCCCTGTGATTGAGGATTACCCATATGCAGGGATAGATTTTTCTAGAGATCCTGAGAAAAACACCGATGAGTCGTTAACTCACCCATAGCTTTTTGTTCCATCGACAACTTTCCTTTTTTAATTCTTTTGTCGGTCCACGCGGGCTGTTTTGGGTCACAGATGTCAAAAGAAATCCAATGCCTGAGAGAATAATACCAAGCCAACACCTAACTAAGGTCAATCAATCATAGAGTAAGATTTCTTCACAACATGAATCCATCACGTACCATCCCCCATGCACCAATCCATCTTGGACCATCCAGGGGATAAACATACATCATGTACCCCAAGTCTCTTAAAGCACCCCAAACATGGTGTAAACACTTTTGAAGTAACTTGAAAAACTAACACACTGCATATTGGTCCTCCAGTTTGTAGCACCGGATTGCAAACTCTAGAGCTACCAAGCATATGATTCGTAAACAATGGGTCTATGGCCTATCTATTTTGTCAACACGAATCCTCTGCGGAATTAAATTTTGATCTCCGTGCTTGAATGGACACCTCTATTCAGATTTGGGCTCAAGGCTTTTGTTCAATATTTGGATGCACATACAACTCCTTGTTCACAATACTAGTGACATATATACCTATACATATGACTATTCCAGAAATTAACGAACCATTTATGATTATGCTCTACTTCAATCTAGAAAAATCAATACACAAACAATCAATCCTTTTGTTGTTTCATTGTGATGATAGAACAAGTTTCACCTTTGATATCATCCCCACTTAATCATGTGTAGATATATAAAACTATTTAATTAATCATATCAAGACATGGTTGTATGTAAGTAACCAAGCACTTAGGTATGGAGGAGTTCATTGGTGAATGATGTCAGAAGAACTCAATTCTGAAATAAAAATGAAAGTGAATTGTTAATACATTTGCTTGGTGTCACTAGGGTGATAATGCCACACTATTAGGCTTGATGGCAAGCGATATGTGTTGTAGATAACACACACACACACACACACACACACACACACACATGCGTGTGCGCGTGCGTTAATGGTTGAAGGCAATTGTCTTATTCTCTGCAGAGGTTCAATAGTAATATGAGACACTATGCCAATGACCAAGTAGAGGGCGATCGAGTTGTTATTTACACCCAATGACTCTAGTGAATATAAACATGGGGAATAAAACACCTAGCATAAGACACAATCTATCTAACAACTAAGCAATGCTATGTGGTGAATATCCCTATGTTTAAGCATAGCGTACAATGCTAGAAATGCTATAGCTATTAATTTAGTGTTTTAAGTAGTATTTAACGGTGAATACCATGCTATTGTTCATCTCTATTGAGTGGAATATACACAAGTATATCAAAAAAAAATCAAACATTAGAAATACAACAATTGGCAACCACAAAGTATAAGCAACAAAGATTTATATTGCTTGGGAAATCCTGACAAAGAGTGACTATGCATGCTCATAAATCTCATGCATTGTTACTCACAAAAAAAGTGCAAATGGCCATGGCTCAGAGATACTTTCACTCATTCTGGACATGATCCTTGACTCCTTCGACCTTCAATCTTTAAGTAGGTTGCACTCTTCAATCTCTCATCTTTTTTCTTCAAGCTTCCCAAGTTCTCCTTGCATCTCCTTAATGATGTCTTTCACCGCAACCTTGATTTTTAATGGGCTGCATTGGAAGGCCAATCATCATAATGGTTTGTTTCCACTTCCAAGTAAAATTTGGACATTTTTAAAACTTTGTCAAAAAAATAAAGTAAAAAACTATTACATGTTTATTACAAAGTTACAAGAGATTTGGAAAGGATCTAAATTGGATCACACCTCCCCATTTTCATGCTTTTGGTCCCAAAAAGATGGACCGTTTAGGAGATGGAAGCACATGGCCTCCATTTACTTCTCCATATCCACCACTCCATCATTGACGAAGGTTGTTTGTTTCTTGCTTGTCTACCCTTGTTTTACTGCTAGAGAAGTTGTTCTCTCTCTCTCCCTCTTTATGTGCTTTGATAAAGTATGCCTTTCCACTCTTGACCAAACAATATTTATTTTTTATCTTGTAGAAGGTAGCATCCCTATTCCACAGGTATGGTCTATCAAACATCACTATGCAGCTAATTGAAGACAAATGTAGAACAAGTTTAGAGAAACAAGACAAAAACTAGCATTCCCTATTTGTGAGGAATACATTCTTCATCAAAACAAAATACTCTATGTGAGGCCCTTTCTTGCAGAGCTTCAAAGTTCATCATTAATGTAATTTATGTTATTCTAACATAACAACTTTTATCTAATAAAATCATGGTTATTGTATATAAGAGAGTTTTTGTTATTTTCAAGACAATAGTTTATTTGATTTTTTTTTCTTATGATGCAATAAAAATAATGCCATATATATTTAGGTAGCCTGCAACAAATTTTCAATTATACAATGTAATTAAACAATTTCACCATAAACAAGAAAAATACCTCAACCACTACTTGATTTAGTCCAATTCCTTCTTGTAGCTTCTCCTCGAGTTCTCCTTTTCTTGTTTTCTCTTCAAACTACTCGAGTTGGATTTTTATCCTCCTAGTTAGCTAGGAATAGCCTTGTTGGCTCCCTAGCTTCAGGAAAATATTAGGTGGCTTCCCAGCTCTATGTGCCCAAAGCCCCAATATGTCCAGATCTCAATCAAGTCAAAATTATCCCATGTCTTGATTTTGCATTCTCAATGCCCAATTTTCATAACATCATCTCCCTGATTTACCAAAATCACTTCCAAAATTATTTTCCCCTTCCACAACCTTTTTCCTTGAAAGGCTCAACTCCTCCTTAAAGTCCATCTTTCCATGACATATTTCTAACAAGTTATCCAAACTTTATAAATAATAATTAATTCATACCAATTTTAATAAATTACACTTAACAAATATCACTTCCACACACACACACACACACACACGTGTGTGTGTGTGTGTGTGTGTGTAATTCAATCATTTAATAATATTAAAATATAACTAAATTAATCAATTCACTTAATCGATATTGTTAACTCTAATCAAATAAATTAACATAATAAATATAATTAAATTTATTAAATCAATTAACTTAATAATTATAGTAAGATATTGTACACCTGTGTCAAACAAGCAAAATTCTTAATTTACTACATTATAAAAATACTAGTGTACATGTGCAAGGTATGTATCTGTATCTGACATATACATAGCTCATGTGTGTACTAATGATAACAATCATCACATCTAATACAATTTCCTATATACTTTCAACCCAGTTGATAGTCCAATCAACCTCATAATGAAATAAATCAATCATTAACATAATAGATAAAATCCATCAGTCACAAAAGTTTAACATGAATGAAACATTTTCCTAGATAATTGTAACTAAGTGAAGCATTTAATATAAAAGAACATGGAATAATTCAATCACAACGATTATATGATTAAAACCCAACATCACTCTCAACTACTCATAACACCTTGCCTCCCTAACCTACTTCCATCTTCCAGATCCTATCCCTCCTTTTCTAGATTATATTGGATTGCCAACTACATTGACCTAACTCCAGATAGAACTTGTAAACATAAGTTTCAATTACCTTGACTAAGCTTCCCCAATATAAAACTGGAATTCGTCATCACACATCTAAGGGAGCGTGACTTAACATTGTTCTCCCACGAATCCAAGTTTCAGAGGATATATTGTGAGAAATGCATCCACCCCTCTTGATAGAACTAGGTTCAACACCCTATCATGGACTATATTGTGACATTGTGTTTTGGGAACTTTGTCATTGAATATATAGTTTCAGGCAATTGTGCCATTTGAAAAAACTGCATTTGCCCAAATATCATAGCAATTCATTTGAACCAATATAAATTAAGATAAGAACGATTCCTATCATACTATTTCACATTCAATGTTCATGACATCGACCACTTACTATCATACTTCTCTATATATTTGATGCACAAGCATCTTCCAAAGTCAACTTAGTAATTGACCTCTAGAAGGTCTTAGCAATTTATGAGAGGAAGTTGGTTTCTTCATTGTAGAAGCTTGTAATTTTTTTTATTTTCCTAAGTTGTAATAGTATTAGAATAGTTCTACGTGTGCTCGAGAAGAAAATATTTTGGCATGTAATGTAACTGCTATGTCTATTTTAGATAGGAAGTGAGGAAGTTAGAAAATCTAGGGTGAGTTGTTTGGATTCGGTCATATTCAAGGAAATAGATCAATTATTATCGAGCAAATTAGAGGCTATTGTTTGGATTTTTATAATGCAATTCGATCTCTGTGATTGGGATCGATTTTTCTATTCTTTGTATAAATAAACCCTGGGTGTGCAAACAAAGTAGCAATGGGAGTAATAAGAATTGAATATTGTTGTGAAAGCTTGTTTTTAATGTCAAATTCGACCATTCATTGAAGGAATTATCTCCCAGCTCGATTCTGTGTGATTAAATGGTTGTGTTCTTTCCAATTCTATCAACTTGATAAATGGTATGGTCGTAGCGAACCTACAGAGGTTAAAGTTCAAGGTCAAAATCATTCACAGGTTTTAGTCTAGGACGATTCTAATTGTAGCGTGTTTCCAAATTTATCCAAACCGTTATCTTTAGCGACTCCAACTAACTGGACCGTCCTTTCGAATCCTTTACAATGTTCACAGTTGATTTCCTCTGGTGGTCAATGAGTCAATTAACGTATCATTATCAACTGGACCAAAATCAAGTTAAAAGCGATATATATATATATATCCCGGTGATTGCAAAGATATCTCGGTGATTCGGTGAGGCAAGGCAGACCGATGGTCTGGTGACCGATTACCAATACATAACAAGGTCAAGAGTTAACATATAGTTCTTGTTGCCGAGTGGTCCGATGAACAATTGACATAGAGAGAATTTTGCCCGATTTCCTGGTGCTCTGTTGGCCGATTGGTAGAATTGTCAACTGACAAGATTTCAGGCGTAAATTGATGGGAAACCTGTAATATTCAGGATTATAGTAAACCTTGCCAAATTTTTTTGGGTTAAATGTGTGGAGTTGATCCAAATTAGCATCAATTTTTCTATCAAAGAGAAAGTGAGAAAAGGCTAAATGAAGTTGAGAGATGGCATTCAGAACAAGAGGAGAAAGAGGTTGAAGAGGAAGACCCGTTGTGAATGCAGAAGTGATTGAAAAGATGAAGAATCTATAGGTATGGTTGGAAGATATGGAAGCTACTCAACGAAGAGGCATTGAAATAACATATGTCAACGAAAGAGAGGAGGAATCTTCAGAAGAAGAAGCAAATCCCGAAGAAGATATTGTTGAAGAAAGATTGGTCAGAGCTATCTAAGCTACAGACCAAAGATGAAGGTTCCAATCTGCTTAGTATTATGGATAAGTACTTCGAGTATGAAAATGTAGTAGATGAAAAGAAGGTAAAGTTTGTTGTGACAAGAATGAAAGGACATGCATTACTGTGGTGGGATGGAGTACAACTTGAGAGGAAAAACAAAGGCGAGACATGAATCAAAAGTTTTGATAGAATGATAGCAAAGCTGAAAGGTAATTTCATGCCCAGAGACAATCAACTTAATCTTTTTAGACAAATGCAAAATATGAAGCAGAAAGGTATGTCAGTTAAAGAGTACACTGTAGAGTTTTATAGATTAAATATTAGAGCTAGTCACATAGAAGAAAACCCAAAAAAGGTTGTTAGATATCTTAATGGACTAAGATATGAGATTCATGAAGAAATTGGCATTTTATCTCCAAATACAGTTGAGAAGGAATATTGGTTTTCTCTTAAGGCAAAGGGAAATTTGACAAAGAAGAAAATTCAAAGAAGAAGAGGTCAAAATCCAAAAAGAATTAGAGCACAACAAGGTGGCAGAGGGAAGTTTCCAACTCAAAAGGAAGAAGCCAACAATTCACATTAGCAAGAACAATCACCAAGAGGTGGTGATTTCAGAAGATGAAGACCTTATCAAAGAGGTAGGGGTTCTCTTATTAGATATTTTAGATGTAATAAATTCGAACATAGATCTTATGAGTGTCCAAAAACACTTCCACAAGTACAGGAAGTGAAAATGTTGTACAAACTGAGGAAGAAAGCGTGGAGTCACATGTGCATGAGAATGCACCAAAGGTTGGAGAGTCTTTACTAATGAAGAGAGTATTGTTGAGACCAATCAAGGAGATTAAAGAAATTGCATAGAGGAAGACACTCTTCAAAATTGTACATAAAAGAAAAGATAAAGGTTGTAAAGTCATTATTGATAATGGTAGTACTGAAAATTTGGTGTCTACATAAATGGTTGAAAACTTGGGTTTGAAAAAAACAATACATCCTATTACATACAAAGTGTCACGGATGCAGAAGGGACATCAATTGTAGGTTAATGAAAAATGTGAAATGGAGTTTTAGATTGGAAGCTACAAGGACAAGGTACTTTGTGATATTATGCCTATGGATGTGTGTTATATTTTCTTAGGTAAACCTTGGCAGTATGACATGAAGGAAATATATGATGGAAAGAACAACACATACACTTTTGAGAAGGACGGGGATAATCACACACTCTTACCATTAAAGGATGAAGGTGCAACTGAAGAAGTCAACCCTAAGGTACTGTTGATCAATGGAAAATAATTTCTACAAGAAATTAAAATGAGGAGGTACATTTTTCTTTAGTTGATAAACCCAAGGTAATTCTTACTAGCACAAATTTGAATGATTTTCTTAAAGAAGTTCAAAATTTGTTGGATGAGTTTGCTGATATTGTGGTTGATGATTTGCCAAGTGAGTTACCTCCATTAAGAAGTATCAGTCATCACATAGATTTGATTCTAGGGACTAATATTCCTAATAAGGCATCAGATTGAATGCCTCCAAAGGAGAATGAGGAAATTAAAAATCAAGTACAAGAGTTGTTGGATAAGGGAAAGTTTAATCCCATGTGTTGTTCCTATAGTGTTACGTCCAAAGAAACATGGAGGATGGAGAATGTGCATAGATTCTAGAGCCATAAATAAAATCAAAATTAGGTATAGATTTCCATTACCTCATATTGATGATTTGATGGATTGTTTGAGTGGTGCTAAATATTTTTCAAAAATAGATTTGAAGAGTGGGTATCATCAGATAAGAGTTAGAGAAGAGGATGAATGGAATACAACTTTTAAAACAAATTATGGATTGTATGAATGGTTGGTAATGCCTTTTGGACTCACAAATGCTCCTAGCACTTTTATTAGGTTGATGAATGAAGTGCTAAAATAATTTACTGGTAAATTTGCCATAGTTTGCCTAGATGATATCCTGGTATATAGCTAGTCTAGAGAAGAACATTTGAGACACCTCAGATTGGTTTTGAAGAATTTGCAAAAGGAAAAACTACTAATCAATCTGAAAAAGTGTAGTTTTGTGAAGACATAATTGGTTTATTTGGGTTTTGTGATATCAAGAGATGGTTTGAGGCTGTATCAAGATAAGGTCAAGGCCATAATAAATTGGCCTACTCCAAGGAGTATTTACGAGGTAAGGAACTTTAATGATTTGACAAGATTTTATAGAAAATTTATCAGAAATTTTAGTGAAATATGCACTCCAATTGTAGAGACAATTAAACGAAACAAACATCTATTTAAATGGATAGAGACAACTGACAAGAGTTTTAAATCATTAAAGAAGAAAATTACAGAACAACCAATTTTTGCATTACTATATTTTAATAAGATATTTCAAGTTGAGTGTGATACAAGTGGGATTCCAATAGGAGTTGTTCTAAGTCAAGAAAGAAAACATATTGCTTACTTTCGTGAAATTTTTTTGAGGCCAAACATAAATATTCTTCATATGATAAAGGATTTTATGCCATTGTTCTAGCATTGAAGAAATTGAGACATTACCTCATGACTAAGGAATTTGTTCTTTATACTGATAACCATGCCTTGCAATTTATGAGCAGTCAAACCAAATTAAGTCAGAGACATGTTAAGTGGGTTGAATTTGTGCAAAAGTTTACCTTTGTTATCAGACATATAAGTGGGAAATCAAATAAGGTAGTAGATGCATTAAGCAGTTTGAATTTAATTTTGCATGAGTTTCAAGTGAATGTCTTAGGATTTGATGAATTGAAAGAGATGTATAAAGATGATGCAAATTTTAAAGATGCTTGTACAACCTATGAGAATCCAATGAGTGGATACATAATTCCATGGTTAGAGTGTATGATGTAGGAAGGATTATTGTAAAGGCAACAATTTATGCATTCCAAGGTGTTCAATGAGGGAAAATTTACTGAAGGAAACACATAGTGGAGGATTAGCACGACATTTTGGGCAAGACAAAACATTGACTGAATTAAGTGCATTTTATTTCTGGCCTGGTATGCAAAATTATGTTAAAAGATTTGTTGAAAGATGCAAGGTATAATGTCAATATGCAAAGGGAAGGAGTCAAAATGTTGGTTTGTATCAACTATTGTCGATGCCAAGAAGACCATGGGATTATGTAAGTATGGACTTTGTGTTAGGATTTCCAAGAACTCAACAAGGTAATGATTCAATTTATGTGGTTATCGATAGATTTTAAAAAATGACACATTCTATAACTTTCACAAAGATGATTTATGCAACCAATATTGCAAATTTGTTCTTTAAAGAGGTTGTCATACTGCATGGATTTCCAAAAAGTATTATCTCTGACATAGACACAAAATTTGTGGGTCATTTTTGGGGAACTTTATGTAAAATGTTAGGAACTAATCTCAACATTAGTTCAACATACCACCCATGGACCGATGGGAAAACATATGTGGTAAATAGAAGTTTAGGAAATATTTTAAGATGTCTGGTTGGTGAACATCCCAAGCAGTGGGATCAAGTAGTTGCACATATAGAGTTTGCATATAACTATTCACCTAATAGAAGCACATGATTAAGTCCAATTCAAATTTTGTATGGAATGCATCCAAGAGGAATTTATGAATTAAGAAATTTAGGTAACCAAGAAATGAGAAGTGTCAACGGTGAAGATTTTGCAGTAAGTATGTAGGAAATGCAGGAAAGAGTTAAGAAGTTGCTACAAGACAA
>ML809662.1:149644-177758 GCA_009831015.1 Picea engelmannii | reverse complement strand
AATTAAGCATGGGTTCTCTTACTCCACAAAGCGTCTTCCTGTGAGGGCTTTCACCATAAGGGGACCACTTTGGAGTTCATCCATATTTACTTCTTATCAACCATGAAAAAAAATAATGAGTCATATTTACATCAAACACTATTAGGTCCATTACCCAAACCTTTGTGCTAAGGGTCTTTCTTCAAGGGTTGACATCAATGACAACCAACCTTAATCAACACTGGGTACAATGCCAAACTTTGATGATAGCATGGTTCTTAGCACAAGTAGAAGGATGCGAAGCAAGGTACACAGGTTGAAGCTTCCAAAAATACCATGTGCATATCTACGAAGATGCCTCGAGTGAAATTCCCTGAGAAATATGGGTGCACAAATTCATTAACACGCTGGACACAACCCCTATCAACTGGTACCTTCAACCGGAGCTGCGCCTCATCACTATAGACTAGGAAGGTATGATTCAAAATTATGTAACCACATTTTTATTTGAAAGTGAATATCCTTCAGTAGACCAAGTATTACAGATTGTGAGACAGAAGGTATTTGAAGAGGCATCTAGCCTCCCTATTGAACAATAAGAGGACGAATGGAATGTGCCTCTCCAAAAATTATAGAGTTTCTACAACATCATTGTCGATGATGATGATCCCAGGAAGTTAAACATCATTGAAACAGAAGGAGAAAGACATGTGGAAGGATCAAGAGTTGAGCTACCATTTATTGGTTAGCCAATCAAGATTAAAAAAGTCAATATTGGGATAGAGGATACACCAAAGCTTGCCAATGTCCGAGATTACTGGGATGTTTCTACCATTGACAAGATTTCAAAGTTGTTGCACAAATATTAGGACTTGTTTCCGACCAATTTCACTGATATGAAAGGTATCAAAGGTCCTAAGGGAGAGATGAGGATACCTTTGAAACCGGGTGTGAAGCCAGTCAAGCAAATACCCTACAAATTGAATCCAAAATATAAGGAAAAAGTGAATATTGAGCTCGACAGAATGCTGGAAGCAGGGATTATTGAACCTGTCAAAGATTTGGAGTGGATCAACCCTATGGTGGTACAAGACAAGAAGACAGACGAGATTAGGATCTACATAGATCTCAGAAAGTTGAATGATGCCTGTCTGCATGACCCCTTCCCTACACCATTCACTGATGAAGTATTAGACAATGTGGGAGGCCAAGAGGTATATTATTTTACATATGGATTTTTAGGATACCATCAGATCCAGATTGACAAGGAGGATCGCCACAAGACCATGTTTTCCATAGAATGGGGATCCTACCAATATATAGTGATTCCATTTGGACTGAAAAATGCCCCAGCCATCTTTTCCAGGGTGGTGGTTGAAGCGTTCAAAGATTTTTTACATAAATGTTTAGAAGCATATTTTGATGACTAGACTGTGTTCAGTTTGTTGAAAAAACATATTGAATGTCTAAGGATAATGTTGGATAAATGGAGGCAGTGTCAAATTTCTTTAAATATGAAGAAGTGCATCTTCTTCTCACCAATTGGAGTGTTATTAGGTCATATTGTATGCAAGAAAGGATTACTGGTAGATCCCTTTAAACTCACCATCATAGTTGATTTGTCACCTCCTACTTCAGTTAAAAAACTGCCCATTGCGCTAGGACATACTGGCTATCATAGGAAATTCATTAAAGGATATCCTCAGATCACAACACTGATGGAGAAACTGTTGAAGAAAGACTATCATTTTGGTTGGACAGACGAATGCCAGCAGAGCTTCGACACACTGAAACAAAAGATGGTGATTGTGCCCATTCTGGTCTTTCCAGATTGGAGCAAGGATTTTCATGTGCAGGTCGCTGCATCTTCTATTGCCTTAGGAGTAGTATTGGCACAACCTGGAGAAGGGGATGTCAACCATCCATTAGCTTTTTCCAGTAGGAAGCTATCTACAGCTGAAGTTAATTACACCACTACTGAGAGAGAAGGATTAGCCATGGTGTACGCATTGCAAAAATTGCGCCACTACTTCTTGGGAGGACACTTTAAAATATTCAAAGATCACTCTGTGCTGAAGTACCTAGTCAACAAGCTAGTGTTGGGGGGGCAAATATGCAGATGGCTTCTTTTATTTCAAGAATATGATTTTGAGATCATAGTTAAGCTAGGAAGAATGAAAAAGGGCCCTGACCACTTGTCAAGGTTGGAACATGGCGAAGAACCCATCAGTTTGGAGGATACATTGTCGTATGCATAACTTCTCTCCATTAGATATATTGATGACCACTTCACATACATAGTCCAGTTCCTATCAACAAGAATGGCACCTAGTGAGTATATAGCTCCCTAGAAGAAATAGCTAGTGGTGCGTGTTGCAGACTTTTCACTGATAGCTGGTCAACTATATAATATGGGACCCGATGAGATATTAAGGAGGTGTGTTATGGAGACAGAGCAACCACTGATCCTCGTAGAATCTCATGAAAGCATCACAGGAGGACATTATGGAGGGAGAGAAACTGTGCAGAAGGTTTTGAGAGCTGGCGTTTAGTGGCCTACCTTACACAGAGATGCTAAAGATTATGCCAGAGCCTATGATGTATGCCAGAGAGTTGGAAAACCATCCCGAAGAGATGAAATTCCATTAGCATCGCAGATGACTCTACAAGCATTTGAAAAGTGGGCCATTGACTTCGTGGGACCTATAAACCTACCAGGAAAGCACACAGGACCATAGTACATAATTACTGCGACAAAATACCTGACTAGATGGGTTGAATCAAGAGAAGTAAATGATTGTAGTGCAACTACAACTACATGTTTTATATTTGATGACATAATAACTAGGTTTGGATGCCCCAAGACCCTTATGAGTGATCAAGCACACACTTCATCAATAAGACAGTCGAAGCCCTGACTGAAGAATTTGCAGTCCACCATCAGAAGAGTACCCCTTAACATCTACAAGAAAATGGAACAGTTGAATCATTCAACAAGATCTTGGAGACCGCACTGACAAAGATTTACAGTGTGAACAGGGATGACTGGGATTTAAGAGTACTTGCAGTACTATGGGCCTATAGAACCATTTGTAAGAAATTAACAATGTAGACCCCTTTCAAGTTGGTTTATGGTATTGAAGCTATTGTCCCGATGGAATACTTGGTGCCAAGCTTATGAATTGCTTCATTTATAGACATGGATGATATTGGAACTGTTCATGAGAGGTTTGCACAATTGGTTGAACTAGAAGAAGATAGATTTATTGCAGGATTCCATTAGTAGGTTCAGAAGAAACGAGAGAAGGCCTACCATGACAGGCACATCAAGAAGAAGGCATTCAAGCAGGGTGATTTAGTATTGTTGTATGACAATAAGTTTACAAAACTTCCAAGGAAGTACAAGACACATTGGCTCGGACCATATGAGGTCACCTATGTTACTGAAGGGGGAGCTGTGCAACTGAAGACATTGAATGGAGAGTGGAAGGAAGGATTAGTGAATGGGAGTCAGCTGAAGTTGTACTACGACAACCAGCTGTCTTGCAGACCTCAGTAAAAGAAAGAAGAAAAGGGTATAGGTACCAGGTGCAGTTGAAACTGGGTACCAAACATAGAAAAGTCAGTCTACACAAGGATGGGAAGGAGGCATAGAGAAGAAAGAAAAGGCTCTCCTACGCAGTCCAAAGTCAAATTAAAATAGAAGGATCAGATATCAAGTGCCTCGGGACGAGTCATGGGTGAGTGTTGGGGGGTTGTTGGCCCTTGGTTATGGAAGGAAGTGAATAACAAGGAAGACAAGGTGAAAATCGAACTTCACAAAAGAAACAGTGACTGTCATTGGGTCGAAGTGAACAAAAGAGAAGAAAAGATGGAGTGAAGTATGTAAATGAAATTCGTTGGATGGGGAGATAGAGGATGACAGATCAACAAGGAAGAGGGATCGAGGACAAATTAGCAAGTGGAAAAATCCACCATTGGATGCTTTGGAGCACCACGCGAGAAGGAAGGAAAGACAGGCTGGCGAAGCCTAGAAAAAGTAGTTCAAGTTGACCTAGGGTTTTAGACACATAGGGTTTTGGTATCTAGGGTTTTGGCACTTAGGTTTCGGCCTAGGGATGTCGGTGAAAGATTGTAATGTATAAATAGAGGTCTAAAGGGTCTAGGTTGGGTTGGTACGATATTGTTGTTGATCTAGCTCTATTGTTGTGGTGATACATTATTGTATTGAGAGAGAGAAGTGATAAGTGAGAGAGCCTTCTGGTATTGTAAGATATTTAGTTATGTGTGAAGGTCAAGTCCTGCAGCTGGGTGGGAAGGAAGGGGAGAGAAAGAGAGAGAAGAAAGAAGATCTGCTAGATGAGAGCACATAAAAGAACTGTATTCTTTACCTTAATAAATTATAAGCACAGTTTTGTGGATGTAGCCCTAGAGAGAGGGTGAACCACGTACATCTTGTGTTGTGTGTGTGATTGATTCCTTGATCTCTATCACTGTTATATTGTTATTTGCATTGTTATAATCATATCAGATGTATAACTGTGTAGGGTATATCCATATTGGTGAGGGATATATGAATGTTGCCTTGTTGTTGTATTAGATCCACTTGATATTCCCCTGGTTGTAGAAATCTCTATCTTGAAACCCCCTCATAGCGTCTTTGGGTGAGACTACATCTACTTCGCAGGTGTTTTCGAAAGGGCCAATAGCTAGGGCTTGTTGGTGTTCTCTTGGAGTGAACCTTGGGTCTGCCCCTATTCCAACATAAACAGAGTGGGATCAATGGCCTACCCGTTATCTCTACCCAGTCATTCGAAGCTCCATCCTATTTTCATGTCTCCTCCTTAAAGAAGGTGGTTGGAACTATGTGCCAAAAAAAAACCAGTCTCCCTGAGTTGGATGAAGGAGGTTCCATATAATTGTAGCCACAAGGAGTCTTGGACCAACGAGAGTGTCATCTCTGTTAGTGCACCATCAAGGAAGTGTTAGTACAATGCAAAGATACAACTCTACAAGACACCACCTAGGAGACAACCACCATTCTACAATAATTTCCTCATCTTAAGATTTGAGGACAAGGTTGTTCTTCAAGGGGGAGGGCATGCTAGGGAACTAACGTCCCTAACCCCTCACATAGATAGAATAGTATAATTTCATGTAATAAAGGACTATATTAATAAGGCCTAGCAATAAGGAATAATAAGTCAAATGTAAGAAGACCTAATAGAAGATTCTGCTTCTAGAAGGATCTTCCTCTAGATTGTTGTTTTGGATAGATAGATTTAGTATAAATAGGAGTAGAGGGTATGAGAAGTTTTTTATTGAGAACTATTGTAATAGAGAATTACTATGATGGAGGTTTCCCCCTCGAAGAGGAAAGTGAACATTGTTTCCTATTAATAAAGGTATTATTTTGGTGTTGTGGCTTCATCTATTGTGTTGTTCCGTTGTTATTCTCTACAATATTTTTTTTTCATGCTATTATAATATATATGGTACCTTAAACTTTAGTAATTATTCACTTTTTGGCACAGGGGTAGACCCAGGGTTCAACACTTCAACAATGCACCAAAAAAACCCTAACTACTAGCCCTTTCAACAACACCAGCAAAGAAGATGAAGTCTCACCCATGGTAGATGCAGGGGGGTTGTAGGACTCAGGTGTCTACAACTAGGCTGGGACACAGATCTGTGATTACAAAACTTAACACAACACTTATCCAACAATATGCATTAGGTTATGATTCTCATTTACCTCGTAGATTAACCCTTATTACAGATCAATGCAATAACAATCAAGATCTAACACTTCCAATCACTTAGCACCTAACATTAGCTCAAATCTAGCATTCATTCACATCATTAAGCACTAAGATACAACATCAGATGTATTCATTATACATAAGAACAACATCACTAAGAAAATAATCACATAAAAAACATCGCACAAAGCACATCAAGACACATGATATATGTGGTTCACCCCAGTGTGGGGATACGTTGACCAACGTCTTCTTCTTATTTATTAGTATTTCAATATTCTTACATTCATCTGCTCCTATGTACAAAGCCACAGAGCTAGACTCCATAGAGGATAGGAGATCTACAAGCTGTGCACCAGATCCTCCTTCCCAAAACCAGGTCAAGGCACAGAGATAACTCCTTAATAGCACAAAGCCTTACTTTACATAGCCATATTGCATAAAGAAAATTCCAATATCTTGCACTAAGACAAACATATTGTGCACATAACTAACACTACTACTTACATCACTTAGCTACTTATTATTTATACATTTTCAAAAAGTCCTAAACATGAATAAACCCATGGCCTGAAATCCTGTAACCCATTACATAAACCCTAAAACCCTTTGTTGGGTCCACAAGCCCACAAAAAGAGTGAGATCCCGTGATCTCTGCTCCGCCTGGGTGCTCCACCTTCGAACAACCTGTCGAAATCCTAGAATTGGTCAAACATGACCAATATTTCCTCAAAACACGGTCAAGAGCCAACAGGCCCCCAACACTCACCCGTGACTTGTCCTGAGTCACTCGGATTTGGGAAACACTGCTTCAAAGGCCTCAATATTAGCTTGAGGTGCCTTGAATTGATTCTTCGCCAGAGCTTCCTTCTCTATGAACTCCTAAATTACTTGTTCTATAACAAGACCTTCTAGGAACTGTTCCACTGTCGTAATCACTTGTTCCAGATGTGAGCCTTGTCCTTCAATCTCTTCAAAAAGCATGCAGACTTCGTCTTGCATCGACTAGAGTCTCTGTGTAACCTCCATGATTCTTATTTTTATGGCAGTAACCTATTGTTGGCTTGTGCATTGTTCCTTTGATATTTTCATCCTCTCAACTACAGTGAGAAACTTCATCTATGCATGGATGGTGGATGCCTACTATTGTGTCTCTTGGAGTTGTACTTACAGTTTCCTCAGCTCCAGATCTTCTGCAAGGTGCTCATAGTTCTATGCACTACCATTACTTAATTTCTTACACTCTAAGGCCAATGCCCTGATTCTTTCTAATGCTTTCCTGGCATCTTCTTCCCTCTGATCACGCACTTATTATGGAGTGCTAGGTATTACTTGGATCTCTAACTCCATTACTCTTGCTTGACACTGCTAAGTGGATTTGGTGAGCTTCCCCACTTGCATCTTGGTTGACTCCAGTTCCTCCTATGCCAAGCCTGGCATAGAGCGAAGTGCTTTAGTCACTCCCTCTTTGACCACAGTCTTCTCTCCGAGCAGCTGGTATTTTTATTTCTCTATCTTCTCTTTGTCCTCTTCGAACATCACCCTATTTTCATCTTTCTCCTACTGCACAACTTGAAGTTGATCTAAGACCTCTTCCTTTTCTTGCTTCATGACTTCTGTAGCCTACTCCTTTTCTTATTGTACTGGATGAAGTCAATTCTCTATTGTATATCCTAATCTTCATAATTGGGTGGGATCATCCCCCAATTCTGCAATTTTCGTTGAATAAGACACAATAGGTACTGTGCGGCTTGAATGGATAGCTTGTTGTATGTCCTTGAGCTGCTTCTCTATTATTTCATACAATGTTTCTTGCTTCGCTTCATGTCTCTACAAGATATCCTATAAATTATCCTTCATGACTGCGATGATGATATCAACATCATCCACTATGAGAACATTCTTCAATTGAGGATTATTGGCTCAGGTCTTCTTTCTTGATGAGGGTTTCTATAGGGAAACATTCATTTTCTGTGATGTTTCAACCTATGTAGGGGGGTCCTTTGGTGGTGTAACTTCTCCTTTGTCTTTATTTTCTCCTTCTTCCCCTCCTTATTATTGGTTCACTTCATCTCCTCCTCCTCCTGTAGATGAGTCAGGCCTACTTTCCTCTGAGGCGTTGTCCTCCTCATCAATTTCTATGTTATGCACTTCCTCCTTTTTCTTCTTTCTCTTCACGCTAGTCTATCCATCATGTTCGACCTAGGTGACCAAGGGACTTCCAATGATGTTGGGGTCAGAGAGTTCTGCATATTCCACCAGTACAAGGAACTCTACTGGCCATTCTTTGGTGATCTCCTCCAAATCTTTGTCAGTCAACTTATAATAGGACTACAACTCCTCCTTGATTTCATCCCTACACGCAGTGATATAAAATAAGTGTCGGTCTATGTGCAACTACACTAGTAGTTTGTACTGGTGCAATGTGTCCAGGATCATTTGTGGAAATTCTTCAATAGCACGTTCGAGATGCTGGTAGTAAGCATGGAAGACAAAGTTCAAATGTCATTGCTTTGACATATCATTTGTATACCACAAGGTGGCGAACCTTGTGACCAATGGCTCCAATGGCTCAACTTCTGGAAATGTCTCTCCTTCTGACATCTTCCAAGTTAAAAATGCGATTAGTATCAGTAACCAATTGGAATGGAATTCGTAGCCTTGATCCTGTGCTTCATGAAAGTCCTTCTCCAACTCGTTGACGAGGTAGCTCACCAAGTTCATTTGGATTCCTTCTACACACTTCCCTGCGAGGTCTACTACGAATCCAGTGAATTGTGTTGGATGGTTCTTTCTGACGATCTTACCATCTATAAGATGACAAGCTAGGTGCACTATGAAATCTTGTATGGAGGCTACCTTGTAGCCTTGATTTCCCTTCTCTACATCGCCATAGTCTTCCTTTATGCGTTGTGTTAGGGAGTGATCTGAAGTCTTCCCTGGGTAGAATTGTTGAGGGTTTGGTCCTTGCATGCTCAGTCCTGTGATGAGGTGGATCACCATCGGATCCATAGTGATGCGTCTGTCAAGCCACATATACCCTCCATGGTAAGAAGATAGGAGGTGTTTAACGCAAGTGTTAACCTCCTGATGTTCGCCTAAGTGAGGGATCTTCATCACGTTCAGGATATTCGATTGTGCGAGCTCCTTAATCCATGTCTGGGAGACTATGTGCGACTTCTTCCCAATCATTCTCATCAAGTACCTATGCGGTGCGAGCATTGCATAGTTCTTTCGCTCTTCGAGGTTGAATTTTTTTTTCTTCAGAGATGGAATGTGTCCTAACTGGGGTCCAACAATGCGTATCCCCTTCAGTATGTATGTAGTGATCAACGTGTATTCCAAGTCATGTGGGATACTTTCATGGCTAACTGTGTCAGCTAAAGGTGGTATGTACTCTAGAAAGACCGACAGGATCTACTTTGCATTAGCCAAATTGTTGTGGTGTTTTCTTTTCTTCTTAGCAATCCAGCTAGAACATCATCTAGTCTATGGGGATGCTTTAAATCCACCAGTCGATGATGCCTGTATTCCTACAAACATGACCCTCTCAGCCAGGAGGTATACAAGAATATCCTCCACAAACTTTTCTAATGCCCTTGGTTCGCCCAACATTCGCACTTGTAACTAAATAAATCGGGTAGGCGAACGGACAAGCGAGGTAATCAAACAGATGGCGAGGTCTAGAAAGAAAAGTGTGATAAAATGGGTTCTTGTTAGCTCGTATATCATGGTTTGCAAAAAGTGGTCCCGATGCAGCGTCCGACGGGTTAAATAAGCAAGTATCATAATAGATTCCTCCAATGGGTAGGAATGCCTCAATCAATACAAATTAGTCCATTATGGCACGGTCTCAACAGTCCAATAGTGGTCTTTCTGGCAATAACTATGTTTCTAGTCATTCTGGAGCGTCATTCTAATGGTCACAGTGCCTCCAACGGTCATATAGCTTCATCGTGGAGAAGTCCCATTCTGCGTATTTTTGTTATTCCAACGAGGTTTAAGTTCTGCAGATCTACCTCCTGCAAAGTGTTTTCTAGAACTTCCCATAGTTTTTCTAACTTGGATTTCTTCTTACTGAGCGTCCTTGCCTTTTTTCCTATGATCTGAGTCTCTGGATTCGTCTTTCCATTCTTATTCTTATCTTTTTTTAGCATGGTAGCTTCGCAATGTTGATGTTCTTTCAAAGGGGTCAAAGGTAATACCTATTTTATTACTAGGTCCTAGGTGGACATACTTTCTTTTTGCATGGATAGTTCCTTCAACCCTTCTTGCACTCTTTCAAAGTTGACAGCTACTTCTCTTTCATTCTAATTCTTCAACTCAACTTCTCTTTCTTCTATCAGTCGATCTATTATTCGAGTTATGAAATCCCTTCTTTCTTTCTTTTTCTTTTCTGTAGCTTCCTCCTCTTCTTGCCTTTTGATCTAATCTTTCTCAATCCAAGTCTTTCCTAATAAGAGTGGGAAAGGGGCGATGTTCTCAACAAACCTAATAACTTCAAAGTCCTCTTCTATTGACGTTTCATGAGAAATCATAGGTATATTTAGTAATTCTTCCACACTGGGTTATCATCTTTCCTTTAAACAATCCTATCCTTCCCAATGAAGGTATCATAGCAGGCTTTCCCAAAATTTCCCAAGTGCTTTCTGGCATAATATTCACATGTGTTTCTTCATCTAGTACATAGTCTTCTATTCCTATAACTATGCGTTGTTTTTCTTTCAGGATCTATGGTAAACTAATGTATTTGTGATCATCCATTACTTCTTTTAATTGTACTAACATAGTCTTTGAATATTTGTATGTATGGTTCTTTAACATATCCTTAGTCTCTTCTTTATAGTTTTCTTGTCTTATGTTCATATTTTCAACTTTAGTAATCATTCTTGGACAATCCTCAACCTCATGACCAATGGATTTACAAAAAAGACAAATAGGACCTGCACGGGGGCATTCTTTATGAAGATGTACCAGTCTTCTGTAATTGTAACACAGTGTCAATCCTCTCTTTATTTTAAACAAATTCCAGTCTTTTCTATATTGCACACTGGGACCACATTGTTGGACCTCCAATCTGCAAAAATTCTTTCTAGGTTCCTGCATCCGCTTATTAGTACACAAATTCTTTCTATGCATATGAATAACATATTTTTCTCTATTTATATCAAATTTATTCAGATCAACTCTTTCTTATAACTATGCCCTAGTGTTCAGACTAGGACAAAATCTATCAAACAGACCTAGATTCATACTTTCGAAGAAAACAATTCCACTTACCTTACCTTTACCAAAGAAAAAAGCTTTAAGATCTTACCTCTTTTCTTCAGATAAGGTTCCTTTCTTAGTACAGATCTTCACAAGTTAATTAGAATACTGCGCAATACAACAATAGATCTACACAAAGAGATTTCTCTTTTCTTCAATTCCCATCAATCACAGTTTCAAGTCCCGACAACAGAACTATTTGTTGGCACAGGAGCATACCCAGGGTTCAATGCTTCAACATCGCAGCAACAAAACCCTAACTATTGGCCCTTTCGGCAACACCTGTGAAGCAGATGAAGTCTCACCCAAGGTAGAGGTAGGGGGGGTTGTAGGACTCAAGTGTCTACAACCAGGTTGGGACACAGATCTATGATTACAACACTTAACAAAGAACTTAGCCAACAATATGCATTAGGTTATGATTCTAATTTACATCGCAGATTAACCCTTATTATAGATCAACACAGTAACAATCAAGATATAACACTTCCAATCACTTAGCACATAACATTAGCTCATATCTAGCATTCATTCACATCATTAAGCACTAAAATACAACATAAAATGTATTCATTATACATAACAACAACAACACTAGGAAAATAAGCACATAAGCAACATCACACAAAGCACATCAAGACACAGGATATACGTGGTTCACCCTAGTGTGGGGCTATGTCCACCAAATTCTTCTTCTTCTTTATTAGTCTTTCAAGATTCTTACATTCATCCACCCCTATGCAAAAATCCACAAAGCCAAACTCCGCAGATGACAAGAGATCTGCGAGTTGCACACCATATCCTCCTTCCCAAAACTAGGACAAGGCACAGAGCCAACTCCTTAATAGCATAATGTCTTACTTTACACAACCATATTGCATAAAGCAACTTCCAATATCTTGTACTAAGACAAACATACTGTGCACATAACTAACACTAATACTTACATCGCTTGGCTACTTCTTATTTATACATTTGCAAAAAGGCCTAAACATGGGTAAACCCATGGGACGACATCCAATAACCCATTAAATAAACCCTAAAACCATTTGTTGCGTCCACAAGGCTGCAAAAAGAGTGAGATCCTATGACCTCTCCTCCAACTGGGCGCTCCACCTTTGACCAGCCTTTCAAAGTCCCAGAATTGGTCAAACATGACCAATATTTCCTCAAAACTCAGTCAAGGGCCAACATCACTTCTAAAATTGGAATGGTCATGGATCTAGTCACCAACTCTTCCAACTCTGTTCTCATGCTTGTTTTTGTTAGCTGTAAAAAATCTACCAGATTGTAGAATGAAATACCGAAATTCTCCTCTCCATGCTAAATTATTCCCCTTGCATGTACCTGGATCATAAAAATGTATAGTAGCAACAAAAATATATTTTCGCAACAATTTTATTAGATAAAACAATTAATTTATCTTAAAATGTCATCCGCAAGTCACTTCCCCTAGCCTGATTTTGTTTATTTCACAAACCCGAAACAAACCATGCCAAATAAATAAAAAATTATAAAATAAAAGTATTATCACTTGATGATACCTTTCCAATGATATATGGCATTCTCAAAATAGGGATCGAAATCAAAAGTTATCATGAAAACACTGTAAGAATTTTACATGTCGTAGCTTTATTTCAAAAACAATAAACAAATGATGAAGCATCGTAGAAAACTTATAACTACAAAGTTGTATATCTCGATGATACATTTCCAATGGTATAAATGATACTTAAAAATGAAGTTCATAATCAAAAGTTATCGCAAAAATACAAAACTCGTTTCTTCTCTCATCGACGTGTTTTTGAACGCTTTATGCGCTTTGGAAAATATCTAACTTTTTTTTAGCACAAGTCATGAAGGATCACCAATGATCAAGATCTGTTCTCACTTATGATCAGATGGTCAGGATTCATTTCATCGACACTTTTAAAAATTGTTTCTATTGGCGTTCTTTAACATTTTATTAGTATCCTTATGATGATGTGGTAGTGTAGCTTGGCTAGCTGATGTTGAAAACGGGAGTAAGGATGGTGACATGTCATAGCTTAACTAGTTCATGGTCTCTTGGCATGTCACATGAAGTGGAATTCATAAATTCATAGAAAATGAACCCGATTTAAGTTAAAGGTTTTGGACAATCTAGAGTCATTTACCCCTATAATCAGACGACTCAGATTTGCTAGGGAAGGCATCATTGGCATCGGTCCTTTTCCATATACCATTTCATGTTTGAGATGAGTTCAAGATGACACTAATGATCCCATTGATGATCGGCCAAAACTTTTTTAGCAGGGAATTCTATGTTTCATCGATCTTTGTCAAAGCCCAACGAGTGCATCGACACATAGTGCGAGATCTAGTCGACATATCGACACTTGGGAGTTTGAACGGTAAAAGTCCCTCGTCTTCTCACATCTTGAAACCTCGAACCCTAGAGTGCTGAAAGCACCCAGAGTCGGGCCCACGGCAATGCGAAGCGGTCTCATCCGTTTATCCAAAGGGGACACCTGGTGCACGATTAGGCTCCTCGCCTTTTCGTCCATCACGATTCCAAGGCGCAGAAACAGCTCCATAAGATTCCTGATGCGTGAGGTGTCGGGAGTGTCCAGAACCCAGGCCCGTGACATCACCAAGTAAGTTTAGGATCGTCATATCTGGGAGAGATGCATGGTACCTAATTGAGCCATCTCGGCATTTCTCTCATCGCAATTGTGAATAAGCAAGGGTTAACTCCTTCTATTCATGAACACCGAAAAGTTCTTTGGGAATAGATTCAGGGTGACAGCCCGTGGTCACTTGGGAAAGGAAGGAACTGTGAAAAAAGGGGGCCAAAGGTGTCGAGTCTAGTCACCGAAAGAATCATCGTGATCTCCATGCGCCATCTGTTTCAACCTCGATCCTGGTTTTTCGCCTGGAGTAAATGAAGATGAGAAGAGGTAGTTGAAACCTCTCCTCAAGCATTAAGTGAAAAGTATGGATAATCTAGCAAGCGGTTTGCTTGAGAGGGCCTTCTGTACCCTTTTTTCTAAAGAATCCATTCCAAGTCCTCGACTAGCCAGAAGATGTCTACACACGCTAGCTCGACACTTAATGGCTCAACTACTCCCCTTGCAGGAGCCATGCGTAGTTAAGGGGGCGTTTGACAAGAATACCCGCCTGAATTTGGTTGAAGGGACACCAAGCCTCAGATGACTGAGTCCGCCGATGTTGGGCGATTTTCTCTGAGTATATAAACTCATTCTTTGTATTTTGTAATCCTTCGATGGTTGAGCAAGGCTCCCAGTTGTAAAATTTAATGAAGCACTGCTATTCTGGTTATGCATGGACTTTTGAGACTTCTTGTCTTATAAATGTCAGTTTCTCTCACGTCTTTGTTTACACTGTGTTAGAACGACTCGGAATTGGAGAATCCAATCGAGTTGTAACTGTTATAGGATGATGTAGATTGGATCATTGTAATAGTTTCATTGTTTGTAATCGGTCCTTGTGATTTTCTTAAACGCTGAACGACTTGGAATTGGAGAATCTAGTCAAGTCCCCCTTTCAGTTTCTCGAAACTCTGAACCAGAGGATCTCAAATTCAGGGTTTTCCTTCTACAAATTGCTGAAAGGCTTGTTGCCTGAGGTAGTATGTCCACTTCTCTTATCAAGTCTTCAACCTACTCATTTTCAAATCACCTCACTGACTGAAGTTAGATCAAGACCTCTTTTGTTTCTCACATGCTGAATCTAGTCCCTGAATTAGAGTGATATCTTCCTGAGTCTCTACCCATTTGATCACCCCTTAAAAACTATCGTGACATAAAATTGATGGGCGTCGGGCTCTACTCCTGCTGCAATCCAGGAGTGACTTCCATCGCCAACATTTCTGGCGTCGTTGCCAGGGAGGAAGTTGAAAATATTCCCTGGGATTGAACGACATTGAGCTTCTGATTCTAAAGGTGCATCAGGCATCAGATCCCTTGAAGATTGCTACTGTGCACCTGGCGACTCCATTGTGACGACTCCACTGTGGCGAACCTGCCGTGTCAATTGTGGCTTTCAGAGGCAAACACACGTGGTCCCATCCACAGCTACCTCTAGCTACACCTGAGAGTGATCAGGAGGTGGTCCTTATAAAAGGAAAGGTCTTTGAAGGAGAAGTTGTCGCCACCGAACTAGGTAATACGCCATCTCCTTCTATAAGAACTCCATTTTCTCCTCTTCAGTTTCCTAGCATACCACTTTCTGAAGTTTTCTGTTTCCTGAATTTCGAGAGTGTTCCTGTTGAGGTTTCCTCCCCTGGTCTGGGATTGGAGGGAGAAACCCTTGTCACTCCCCTCTCCTCTGAAACTGTACCTTGGCATAGACCCAAGACCACTGAAGATTTCCCCACTCCTAGCTCTACCTCTCCTCCTTTTGTTACTGTTGCCCCTTCTACACAAAGAGAAGCATCTGTCGGCTTAAGCTTTCTAGCCTTCTCCCTTAATCCCTTATTGTTTCCCACTCCCCTCAAAATATCATCCCCAACATCCCCTTTTCAGGATCCTTCTCCTCCGAGTTCCCCTCCATGTAATATCCCTATGGCAGGAGAGAATCCCCCTATGACCAGAATGGAGGCCATTATAGCCGCTAGGTATGCTCCCCTCGTGCTACTGCAACCTCCCAACGCCCTCCCAGTAGATGGTTACCTCAAGCAGCTGCCCAAGTTTACAGGTGAGGGGGACATAACTGCAGAAGAACATTTAGAATCCTTTTACAGTTTTACAAATGATAATTTTATCATGCATGCAGATGTATGGATGAGGATTCTTTTCTATAGCCTTCAAGGCGAGGCTAGAAAATGGTTCAAGGCTCTGCCCACTGGATCTATTGATGGGATCAAAGCTTTGGATAGTGTCTTTTTGAGACAGTGGGGAGATAAAAAAAGACTTCATGTATTATATGACAGAGTTTGGGTCTTTGAAGAGGAAAGAAGGGGAGTCTGTCTCCAACTTCTCCAAGAGATTCAATAAAATGTACAATAAAATCCCTGTTGAGATAAAACCCTCTGAAGCCTCTACAAAGATCACTTATGCTAGTGCATTTGACCACGATTTCTACCTCCTGTTGAGGGAAAGAAGATACACTACTCTGGCTCACATGCAGGATGCATCCATGGAGGTAGAATCTAACATATTGGCTATTGACCGACTCAGGAATGCTGCTGGTAGAAACATATCCAGGCAGAGGCTTGAAGCTTCCCCATCCAGTCCCTCTCCCCTTCCCCTTCAGACAAATGAGACAACTAGAGTACTAAAATCACTTTCTTCCAGAATGGAAAGATGGGAGTTAGAAGGGAAGCCCATGTACCGAAATCCCCAGAATGTTGATGGTAGAGGTTTCAGGAGACCTAATAACAATGGACCGCAGGATTTCCCAAGGGAACCAAAGGGGAAAGACAGGGAAGATCAAAGGATCCAAATCCCTCTCCAAAATAACCTGGTTACTCATGAGGGGCGGGAGGAGATAGACGAGTTTGACCCCGAGATTCACTGTGTTGAAGAAGCTCCTCCTTTTCCCCATTTGACTTAATCTGCATATGAAGAATCCCTGATGAGAATTCAAATTCATGAGTTAGGTAAGGGAGAAGAGGTCGGTTACACCTCTAACAGATACAATCTTAGGTCAAGAAAGAAAGAAGGAAACTTTGACAGCCAAGACCAACCTCTCATAGCAGAAAGGCCTACTAAGTCTGCAATAACCACTACTAAAGAAAATAAAGATCAGAATGCTTCGCCGACAGTCAAAGAACCTGTTTCTGAGGTAAGGGAAACTCCTAAGCCTGTTTACTCCTTTAATTTTGAGCATGAAATTCAAAAGATCAGAATTCCCGTCCCCCTTTCTGAGCTAGTTAAAAATGAAGACTTCAAAAGGTCCCTCTCCAAGCTGCTACAATCTGAGTCCCCCCAGCCTCCCTCTGACTCAGTAAATCTCCAAGATGAAAATATAGCAGTTGTCCTAGGGCCCATGGTAGAAGATAGAGATGATGCATCCCCTCCCTTTTACACATCCCTGAACATACATGATAAAGTGTTGCATAACTACCTCATGGACTCAGGGGCTTCCCATAACCTTATTCCCAAAATAGTAATGGAAGAGTTGGGACTGGAGGTGACAAAAGCTTATCATGATTTGTATTCTTTCAATTCAAGGAGAGTGCAGTGTCTAGGAGTCATCAAAGACCTGGTGGTTTCTTTGTTTCAGCTGCCCATGAAGAGTGTGGTCATGGATATTGTGGTAGCTGACATTCCCCGCAAGTTTGGCATGTTGTTATCAAGGTCTTGGATTAAAAGACTTGGAGGAACGTTACAGATGGATCTCACATATGCCACCATTCTGATTTTCGGAGGGGAACACAGGAGGTTGTACAGAGAAGCCTAGCTAGCCTATATTGTCAGTGATGAAGCAAACCCCACTAACCACCCCATCCTTGCACTTGACACCGACTTAGGGTCTAGTTTGTTACAGATCACTGGAACTCTTGAGGTCCCTTTACAGATTAGAAAGCAGCCCATTCTTAATCAAAAAATGCCTCCTCTGACCACCTCTGTTTGGAATATGTTCGTTGACGGAGCATCCTCCAGTATAGGCGCAGGCGCTGGAGTGATTTTCATATCACCCTGTCAAGAGACCATATCCCTGTCATACAAGATGGAATTTGAAACTACCAACAATGTGGAAGAATATGAATCTCTTGTTCTAGGTATGAGGGCTACAAAAGAAATGGAAATTGAAGAGGTGTCAGTGTTCGGAGATGCAGAATTGATAATCCAACAGGTCAGGAATGTTTATCGGGCCAAGCATCCTCGACTCAAGAGTTACAAAAACGAGGTATGGGACCTGATTGATAATTTCTTCTCAGATTTCAACATTACTTTTATCCCAAGGGAAGAAAATACCTCAACCGACTCCTTAGCGGTCTCGGCTAGTCTGTTCAGGGTCCCTCTGCCGCCAAATATCCATGGTGAGGTCAAAATAAGATACAGACCATCCATCCCGGACAATGTGAAGCATTGGGAGGTTTTCGAGGATGATCTTGAAATCAAAAATTTTCTTCAGTCCGTCGATGCGTTTTTGGCATTGCACATTGATTAGGATCCGGATTCCAAAGGTGATCCTCCCTTTGAGGTATTATTGAATAAAATTGTTAATCACCAGATTATTCAGCTGCCTAGTAATCACATTCCAATGGGACTAGTCCCTTTAGAAAGGTTGTTCGACAAAAATGATGTGGCAGTAAAGGGTGGTGTTTCAAATAAATATGTTGATACATCCGAATGCAACACTGGCACACAGGAGGAGCCTAAGTTTATCAAATTATCAAGCAGCGTGACCAGTGAGCAGATGATGGAATATACTGAGTTATTAAAGGAATTCGCTGACATGTTTGCATGGGCCTATGAAGACCTCAAGACTTATGACACATCCGTCATTGATCACAAGATCCCACTGAACGAAGAGGCTAAGACATTCAGGCAGAAGCCGAGACAGATAAATCCCATGTTGCTACCTATCATGGAGAAAGAAGTGAAGAAATTTCTAGATGCTCGAATCATCGTCCCCTTGAGATATTCCGAATGGGTGGCCAATTTGGTCCCAGTAAGGAAGAAAAGTGGAGAAATCAGACTCTGTGTCGATTTCAGGAACTTGAACAGGTGCTCAAGGAAAGACAATTACCCCCTGCCCAATATGGAACAAATACTGTAGAGGGTAACTGGTGGATCCAGGATATCCATGATTGATGGTTTTTCTGGCTATAATCAAATATCAGTCATACCTGAGGACAGAGAAAAAACGGCCTTCACCACTCCTTGGGGCACATTTATTTATGCCAAAATGCCTTTTGGGTTGATGAATGCAGGGGCAACTTTTCAGCGAGCCATGGACATAACTTTCATCGGGGAGAAAGATAAGTTCATGGTGATTTATATGGATGACATAACAGTCTTCTCCAGGTCTGATAAAGAGCACTGCGGTCATCTGAGAAAAGTTTTTTTGAAGTGTCAGAGGTATGGCCTATCCTTAAATCCCAGAAAATCTTTGTTTTCTATAAAGGAGGGGAAGCTATTAGGCCATATAGTATCAGAAGAAGGGGTGAGGATTGATCCTAGTAGGGTAGAGGCAATTCAAACCCTACCACTTCCTAGATCCAAGAAAGAAGTTCAGGCCTTCTTAGGGAAGATTAATTTCTTGAGGACATTCGTCTCAAATTTTGCTGAGTTGGTGAAACACATCACAGCCATGCTCAGGAAGGGAAACGAGGTGAAATGGACCACCGAACCCAGGGAATATTTTATCCAGATAAAAAGGGCATTGACTGAGGCACTGGTGCTAATTAGTCCCGACTATTCCAAAGAGTTTCTAATTTTCTATTTTGCTTCTTTCGATACAGTAGCAACGGTCTTGTTGCAGAAAAATGAGGAGGGGTGAGAACAACCCATTTCCTTTTTCAGTAAGGCATTAAGAGATGCAAAGATCAGGTATGAAATCATGGAAAAACAGGCTTATGCCTTAGTAAAATCTCTCAAAGATTTCAGAGTCTATGTCCTGCACTCAAAGGTGACTGCATATGTTCCTTTATCCTTTGTGAAGGACATCCTTGTATATCCCGACATAGATGGGAGAAGAGGTAAGTGGATTGCCAGGATCCTAGAGTTTGATCTGGATATTAAGCCCACTAAGTTAATAAAGGGGTAGGGTTTAGCCAAGCTGCTGGCTGAATCCAATTGCAAGGTATTAGCTTCATCAACGCCTGTTCAGAAAATCCGCAAGCCGAGTCGACCAATAAGAATTCTCAGGGCACCTTATCACTAGAAACATGCACCTGGTACAAGGATATCTTGTATTTTTTGCAAGAATTGAAGCCTCCTGATGGAATGGGAAAAAGCAAGGCGAGAGATTTAAAGCTCAAGGCGCTCAGGTATTGCCTCATTGACCAGGCCTTGTACTGGAAAGACCCTCTAGGGGTATTTTTAAGGTGCCTGGACCCACAAGAAGCCCATAATGTTATATTTGATTTCCATAATGGCCTTTGCGGGGGGCATCATTTCTAGAAGACCACAGCTCATAAGATCCTCAGGGTTGGATATTACTGGCCTACTTTATTCACTGTAGTCTGCAGAGAAATCAGAGCTTGCATCAAATGCCAAAATTTCTCAGGAAAGAAACAGCTCAGATCACTACCATTAAAGCCTATAATAGCTTCAGCACCTTTTCAGTAGTGGGGGTTGGACTTCATTGGAGAAATTCATCCTCCCTCAAGCGGTCAACACAGATGGATCCTGACTGCGACAGACTATTTCACCAAGTGGATAGAAGCTACCCCTACCAGGAGTACTTATCACAAAGTAATTATCAGTTTCCTAGAGGATATCATAGCCAGATTTGGCTGTCCCAACAAAATCGTCACCGACAATGCCGCCTCTTTCAGGTCCGAGTCTTTGGTCAAGTTCTGTGAACAGTTTTAGATTTCGCTGATCCACTCTACTCCCTATTATCCTCAAGAAAATGGACTGGCAGAGTCTTCCAATAAAAGTCTGATTAAGCTCATCAAAAATTTATTGGAAGACAATAAAAGGGCCTGGGATTCAAAGCTCAAATTTTCTCTATGGGCCGACTGGGTGATGACAAAGAAGTCTCTGTACATCTCTCCTTTCCAACTTGTTTATGGAACAGAGGCTGTTTTTCCTACCCATCTCGCTCTATCTGTGGCAAAATTTCTCCAGGACCTTGAAGGAGAGCCCGACCATATGACTAGAAGGATTCATCAGATGGTGGAAGTACAATAGATTAGGGAGTAGGCCATGAACAGGGCCTACCATCATCAACAGAAGATCAAGCAAACCTTTGACAGAAAGAGCAAAAATAAATTTTTCGAGCTGGGTGATCTGGTGCTCAAATGGGATGCGCCCAGGCAGGATAGGGGCAAACACAATAAGTTTGATGCCCTCTGGATTGGGCCCCCCAAGATCTCTGAGGTATTTTCAAACAACACCTACAGGTTGTAGGATTTGGAAGGTGAAGAAGTTTTTGATGGCCCAGTGAATGGGAATTTCCTAAAAAAATGTTTTTTGTAAGCCGCAGGTGACTTCTTTTGTTTTGTAAATATTGTTTTCTATTTTCTATTTTTGGCTTAATAAATGACTCCATAGCCCAACAGCAAGGCACTGAATCTACAAAAATAGTCCTTAGAGCATCGCAGAGATGACTCTATCCCCCATGGAGCCTAATGTTAGTGGCATTTCTTGTCCTAGGTGCAAGAGTGTTCGGGTCTGTAAGATGCACTAGAAGCGCCCGAGAGTAGCATTGAAAAATCTCATTTAAGGCTTCCAAGCACGTAAGAGGGAGAAGTTATGTCGTCGACGGTCCAGATTCATCCATAAGGGCAGATCAATGGTCATCGGGATATCGGGGCTACCAAGTTAAACGATATATAGCGTCAGAGAAAGCGCCTATTTTTCAAGGCTAAATCTGGGTCGTCCGATCCAGCGACACATAGTACGAGATCTAGTCGGCATATCGACACTAGGCAGTTTGAAGGGTGAAAGTCCCTCGTCCTCTCACATCTCGAAACCCCAAACCCCGGAGTGCCGAAAGCACCCAGAGTCAGGCCCACATCATTGCGAAGCAGTCTCAACCGTTTATCCAAAGGGGACACCTGGTGCACGATTAGGCTCCTCGCCTTTTCGTCCATCATGATTCCAAGGCACAGAAACGACTCCATCAGATTCTCGATGCACGAGGTGTCGGGAGCGTCTAGAACCTGGGCCCGTGACATCGCCAAGTAAGTTTAGGACTGTCAGATCTGGGAGAGATACGCGGCACCCGATTGAGCCATCTCAGTGTTTCACTCATCGCAACTATGAATAAGCAAAGGTTAACTCATTCTATTCATGAACGTCGAAAAGCGCTTTGGGAATATATTCAGGGTCGCAGCCCATGGTCACTTGGGAAAGCAAGGAACTGTGAAAAAAGGGGGCCAAAGGCATCGAGTCCAGTCGCCGAAAGAATCATTGTGATCTCCATGCGCCATCTGTTTCAACCTTGATCCTGGTTTTTCGCCTGGAGTAAATTAAGATGAGAAGAGGTAGTTGAAACCTCTCCTCAAGCATTAAGTGAAAAGTATGGATAATCTGGCAAGTGGTCTGCTCGAGAGGGCCCTGTGTACCCGTTTTTCTAAAGAAGCCATGCCGAGTCCTCGACCAGCCAGAGGAGTTCTGCACATGCTAGCTCAACACTTAATGCCTCAGCTAATCCCCTTGCAGGAGCCATGCGCAGTTAAGGGGGTGTCTGACAAGAATACCCACCCAAATTTGGCTTAAGGGACACCAAGCCTCGGATGACTGAGTCCGTCAATTTTGGGCGATTTTCTTTGAGTATATAAACTCAGTCTTTGTATTTTGTAATCCATCGATGGTTGAGTAAGGCTCCTGGTTGTAAAATTTAATGAAGTACTTCTATTCTGGTTATGCATGGACTTTTGAGACTTCTTGTCTTATGAATGTCAGTTTCTCTCACGTCTTTGTTTACACTGTGTTAGAACGACTCAGAATTGGAGAATCCAGTCGAGTTGTAACTGTTATAGGATGATGTAGATTGGATCACTGTAACAGTTTCATTGTTTCTAATTGGTCCTTGTCATTTTCTTAAGCGCTGAATGACTTGGAATTGGAGAATCCAGTCAAGTCCCCCTTTCAGTTTCTCGAAAATATGAACCAGAGGATCTCAAATTCAGGGTTTTTCTTCTACAAATTGCTGAAAGGCTTGTTGCCTGAGGTAGTTTGTCCACTTCTCTTATCAATTCTTCAACCTACTCATTTTCAAATCACCTCACTGACTGAAGTTAGATCAATACCTCTTTTGTTTCTCACATGTCGAATCTAGTCCCTGAATTAGAGTGATATCTTCCCGAGTCTCTACCCATTTGATCACCCCTTAAAAACTATTGTGACATAAAACTGATGGGAGTCAGGCTCTGCTCCTGCTACAATCCAGGAGTGACTTCCATCGCCAACAATGTCGATATGGAAACATGATTGTAGAAGGTGTGTTGGCCCTTGACCATGTTTTGGTAGATCCTTGGTCAAGTTGACCTATTTTGGGACTTTGACAGCCTGTCGAAGGCAGAGCGCAAGATGAAGCACAGATAATGGGATCTCAACCCCTTTTTGGGTCCTTTCTGGGATTTGGGATTATGTAATGGGTATGGAGATGTCGGCGCATGGGTTTACCCATGTTTAGGACTATTTTGTAAAGTATAAATAGATGTCTAGGAAATGTAAGGAGAGGCGCATATATAGATATCTGTGTGATATTGGGATGAGTGCTAAGTATGGATTGTAGATGCTTTTTGCATATTGTGTGAGACTTGTAGAGCTACATGCAATTAATTGTAAGAAGGATTGGTGTTGTACCCTAACTTGAAGAAGGAGGATCTGGCGGAGTGCGCGCAGATCTTCTGTCTTCTACAGAGTAGGATTTTGATGCTATGTGCTTGTAAGAAGCTTGATCGAAGATAATAAAGAAGAAGAGTTGGTGGACGTAGACCCATGGTGGGGGTGAACCACGTAAATGTTGTGTGGCTATTCTTTGTGCGATGTGTTGATGTTTTTATCTCTTTACTTGATAAGTGCTTTGATATAGATAGATAGATCTATTTATGCTCTGTGATAACGTTGTATATGGATGTTAGATATGAACTATGTGAACTTTCTTAGTGCTTAAATATGTTAGATATAATCTATCTCTTTGTGTTAAGTGCTTAGATACGTTATATCTAAATGAATACTACGATTCTCTATTTCATCTACGAGGTATATACTAAATTGAATGTTGATGAACTGTAGTTACTAAGTGCTCTGCTAAGTATTAGAATCAAAGATCTGTGTCCCATCTAAGGTTGCATACACCTGATTCATGCAACCACCCCTACCTCTACCTCAGGTGAGACTTCATCTTCTTCGCAGGTGTTTCCAAAAGGGCCAGTAGTTAGGGTTTTTTTGGTGTGTTGTTGTAGCATTGAACCCTGGGTCTGCCCCTGTGCCAGCAAATGGTTTCATTGCCTGGACCTGAAACTGTGATTGCTGGGAACTGAGCAAGAAGAATCTTTATAAAAATATCCGACCTAAAATTGTGAAATCTTTGTGGGTAGACCTGTCTCTCTAGTGCGCAGTACTCTACTTAGTTTGTGAAGCTCCGTGCTAAATAAAAGAGGTCAGATCTAAAGAAAAGAGGTAAGATTCGAAAGATTTGTTCTCTGAGAAAGGTAAAAGTGAGAATTTTTTTATTAAAAGAGGTAATATCTGGAAGCTCTGTACTTTGATAAAGGTAAGAATAGTGAAAATTTCTAGATCTAAAAGTTTTGTGCTCTGTATAAGTAAGATAAGTGGAATTTTTTTTTTCAACAGTATGGATCTAGGTATGTTTGATAGATTATGTCCTAGCTTGAAAACTAGGGCACTAATAGATGAAAGAAGATTTGATATGAGTAGATCTAATAAGAATTGTGAAAGATATGTTATACCTATGCATAGAAAGAATGTTTGGACTAACAAGTGGATGCAGGATCCTAGAAATAAATGTTTGCAGGTTAGCTACCATGATCCTAGCACGCAGTAAAGGAAAGGATGGGAATCATTTAAAGGAAAGAGAGGTTTAACCCTTTGTTACAGTTGCAGAAAATTGGGACACCTTGCTAAGGCATGCCCTAGGAGAAGACATAGTTGTCTTTGTTGCAAATCTATGGACCATGAAGTATTGGATTTCCCTAGAACAATTGCTAAGCTTGAAGGAATCAACATGAGACAAGAAAAACCTAAGGCAGATCCAGAAACTACAATTATGGCAGAACCCCAGAAAGAATCAGAGAAAATATTGCTACAAATAAAAGACACCCTAAATGACCACCAACATGTCATCTTATTAGAGATATTCAAAGAAAAAGCATGCATTGAAGTAAGAATAGGAGACTTTGACATTGACTGTGCTCTAGATGAGGAAACAAAGGTGAATATCATGACATAAAGAACTTGGGAAGCTATAGGAAGGCATGTTATGATTCCTTCGTTAGGAGGAATAGGACTATTCAAAGGAAAGCTGATAAACCTATGTGGAAATCTCACCCATATACCTATGGATGCCAATAGGACTTTGACAGAGGAGGATTTTGAGATTGTTATATTTATTGACAACAACACCCCATTTACCATGTTACTAGGAAAACCTTGGATTGAAAGAGATCAGGCCAGAAGGATGGAATAAGAAGAAGTTTTAGAGCAGAAGAAACAAGAGTCAAAAGATTTCATGACTAGAAGGATCACACACTTGATTGAACAATAAAAGAATAGATCGAAGATATTTAACACCATAGAACCAGATGTCAAATTTGCAAGAACACTAGAAGACCCATATAAGATTGAAGTACCTATTCCAGATAAAGAAGAACTATCACCCTCGAATCTTAGGAAAGAATCTCAACAACGCGAAGTAACTATGCCAAACACAGATAAGAATCAAAATGGAAAAAGGAATGCGGAGACGAAGTTCACTGGAGAGAAGGCCAGAAAGATAAGTAAGAAGAGAGCTAAGATAAAAAAGTTACAAAAGATTCTAGAGGGAACTTCACAGAGAGGAAATTTGCAAAATTGGATCTTCGTCGGGATCACAGAACAATGCCATATGGCACTTCGCCATGGTGAAGAAATATATCCATTGGGAACAATATAACTATTTGAATGACCCTCCGAACAGGTAGAAAGGCATTTATGGTTCACCACCAGACCATTGGACCACGCAATAATGGACAAAACTGAGTTAATGAAGACTTCTCTCCCATTGCAAGAGATCCATTGCCAAATTATCTATTTATCCCATCGCGCCATGCACCGAGAACACTTTTTCTAACTGTGAATATGATCCCACAAACTGATTGATTTTACATAATGATTATTGTAACAGATATCAAAAATCGACTGTGTTGCCCAAGGGTTTGTTAACAGGGTTCATCTTTTGAATTGACTTGTTTGCTCTCCAAGTTGGAATGTTAATGAGTTTAGAATATTCAAGTTATGCTTGGAACATCTATTCATTAATTAATCAGATGATATCGTTTTTATATCTCTGCATAACAGAATTTTTTGGAACATTCATGTCCATGCGACACTCCAGGGTCTCTATTTGTCCAGAGGCCATGGAAATCCTGTTGGAAATATTTTCATTGATGGAAAAGGATGAGGCAAAGGAGGAAGAGGAGCTTTCATGTTAGAAAATCAATGTATGGTTGAGTTTTGGATGGGCGCGTATGATTGTTGCAGAGTGCCGCTGACAGTTGTCAGATCTGCAGAAGCTGCGAGGGAGATAAGCCATCGGAGAATCAGGGATCGGGACTTTGAAATGTCCAATTCATTCGACAAAGAAAACCCCGAAATCGCGATATGTGATTTCGCGACTTGATCACAGTCGTTGAAGCAAGCATGCAATATGGACCGTTGATTTGCTTCATCGGAGAATCGGGAATCGGAGTTTCATGAGTCCCGTGAACAATTACAACAGAAACCCCGAAATCGCGATGAAAGAAATCCCGACTGAACCTGAACCGTCAGATCAACATGTGATCTAGACCTTCGATCCAATTCACGACAGCAAACCACATCAGCTAGGGACACGTGGCACAACCAGGGAATGACAGGTGTCAGGAAGAGTCAACACTTCAGGGACATGTAAGTCACGAATCAGAGTGACACGTGGCAGTATTTAACACGTGTCAAACCATGTGTGACGTTAGCAGATTATCGGGGATCGGGAATTTGAAATGACAAAGTCACTTGACATCAGGAATGTCGATTTCGCGATTTCACGATTTCACGATTTAATCACAGTCGCTGAATAAAGATCACATCTGGACCGTTGACACAAGTCTTAAAATCCCGAGAGTTAATCTGAGCCATCCATTTGAAGGACACGTGTCATGCGATCGTGCACATCGAAGACCCAAGACACCAGGCATCGGGACTTCCAGGTCTCGAAACCCCAGAAAGATCAGAGCCGTTCATCTGGAAGGACGTGTGGCAAAGGATCGGGCACCGTCGGCATATTGGCCATCGGGAAATCGGAGTTCCTGAGGTCAAAGGAAACGAGACATTGAAAGTCTCAAAATCCCGAATGGATCGAGACCGTCCATCTGAGGGACAGGTGTCGAAGATCAAGGCGTCGTTGGCATTTTGTTCATCGGGAAATCAGGGATCCCGCTGACAAGAGTTTTGTGCAATTCAGAATCGCGATCCGCGAAACCCCGATGAGTAGGGGCCAGATGTCAGCACAACAACATAGGAGGACGGTGGCGTAGTGGAGGCCAGCTGTCAGTGTGTGTAGGGACACATCGGGGATTGGAGGATTAGAATCCTGGAGGCATGTGCATGGGAACATCAAAAACCTTGATTTCGCGAAACACAAAATCGCGAGTGAATCTGGATCGTCAGATACAAAATTGATCAGAACCATTGATTTAAAAAGGGGCACGCATAGATTTAATTTAAAATTTTAAAAAGGGGCCCGATTTCCCCCGAGCAATAAATATGAGACCCGATGAGCGTTGAACCAGTCCTGGACCAATGGGCTTAAGAAGGGGTCGATGCTCTTCCTACAGTGGATTTGGCAAAGGAAAAGGAGGACGGTGATAGGTTGCAGAGGTCCTTCTTGGAGGACGCAGAGGCCATTTTCTGACAGTAGGGATATCTACTAGTGGGTGAGGTCATTTGTAGAGGCCGCATGGAAGGTTTGAGCAAAGAGGAACCTCCTTGTAGCAGTCGGGCGGTAGATCTACATTGACAGAGAGATCTCGGCTGTGGGTTCAGCAACCACGAGAGCAGAGGCATCATCTCTAGGTTTATTGACTTGTTTAATGTGTGTCTTTTGGTAACTGTCTGGCAGTCTGTAGATCTGTGTTTACTCTTGAGATAATTTCAGTTACTGTCATAACCACTAGATGAAACTGGCTGATCCAGTGTGAAAATTAATGAAACGTGGTCAGCAGTGAATCTGAGGGTTTAACCCTTCAGTAGAAGCATCCTACCAGTAGAAACTGG
>ML809662.1:102349-113084 GCA_009831015.1 Picea engelmannii | reverse complement strand
GCTGAGAGTCTTGTAATAGCTTACTACACTAAAGCTCTACATCAAAGTATAGCTATTTGGGTTAAACGTTCTAAAAAGGCCACGTTGTTAGAAGCCTTTGAAGAGGCTACTCAGATTGAAAAAGATATACTTAGTCTTAAGGAATCTTCTAGCAACGAAACTAAAACTGTTTCTTCTTCCAAAAAGAAGATCGAAATCCTCCCCAGAAATACACAAAACAAAACACAACCTGAAAATTCTGATTTGGAAAATTTAACCAAAGTTGTACAAAAGTTGTCTAATCAAGTCATAGATTTAAAAAGGTCAACTGAAGAAGCCTCTTCGAGTAAAGGACCTTACAAACCTCCTTTCCGAAATCCCTTTCAAACCAACCGGCCTAATCCAAATCCCGAAGGCTTGAACCTAGAAAGTTTGCAATGCGCTCTCCAGACAATTCTAGGAGCCCAGGATGACTTGACCCCTCCTAATATTCCTCAAGAGGAAGTCAAGCAGGAAACCATTCAAGAAGAAGAGTCTTCTCCAAATATTTTTGGACACCTCTCGGATAGCATCTTTCAAGCCAACTTCGAGACTGTTCACCCTTACAGCACTAGGAGTAAGACAACAAATAAACCTCCTGCTGAGAACACTGCAACTTTATCTCCAAAGCCATCTAAATCAGTAGAGATAAAACAGAATAATGCTAGCCCTAAATTAGATTATGATGTTATTGAAGATCTTAAGAAATTAAGGGCTAACATTTCTATTTATGAGTTGTTGAAGTTTCCATTTTTGTTACAAAAGATGTTGCAAAATATTTCTGAAAATGGCAAGAATGGTAGTTCAAATAACAATAAGGTTGTGCAAAACAAAGTGCCGCAGAAGACTTCCACTAAAAACAATCCTGATCCTCAAGATAAAGGAAGCCTTCCTGTAACTCTTATAAATAATGTAAATAACAATGTAAATAGTGTAAATAATTCAGATAAAGTAGTCTTAGAAACTGCGAGTAAAAAACCACAAGCTACCACTCTTAATACTCGTAAGAATGTACCTCCTTTTCTTTTAACTTTCTAAATCTTCAACAGAAATGTGCATAATTGTATGGTTGACTCAGGAGCATCGTCAAATGTGATGCCTTGGTCAGTCTGCCAAAAGATTAACGCTGAAGTAGAACCCTGTTCTTTGAAAATTATACAACTTGATCGATCATATGTTAAAGTTATAGGCGAACTAAAAAATGTATTGATTAGATTATCGTCTAACCCAAAGGTTCATCAGGTTATTGATATAATTGTGGTAGATATTCCATAAGTGTATGGTCTATTTTTGAGCAGGGACTGGTCAGAGCAACTACAAGGTTACTTCGCAATGAACTGGTCTCACTTATGGCTTCCAGAAAACGGTAAGCCCAACAAGATCAGAGTGAATCCTGAGCGTTACCTCAAGTTCACGGTCACAGACTTGAACGATCCTAATGAACCATACACACCTCCCGCTGATGCACCTGAAGTCAAAGGAATGGACACCTACTTTAGAAATTTCATGGCTGAAGTTTCACCTATCAACAATCCACAACAGCAGTCCGAGATCCTAGCATGTATGCAACCGACAACTTCTATCCAACAATCCTGTGAGCCTGATGGAAATCAAATTTGGTCTTTATATTTCGACGGTTCCAAGTCTAAAGAAGGAGTTGGTGCAGGCTGCATCATTATCGATCCGGTAGGTAATAAAACATTTTTGTCTTGTAGATTAGAATTTGAATGTACTAATAATATCGCAGAATATGAGGCTTTACTACAAGGTCTCATAAAATCCTTGGACATGCACATTCAAAATCTGATTGTATTCGGCGACTCTGAGATAGTGGTTAGGCAAGTGAGAGATTCTATACACTGTCTTTCCCCTCATCTCAAATGTTACCAGTCTGAGGTATGGAGTTTAATGAACAAATTCTTTTCTTTTAATATAAATTCCATTCCTAGATCAAATAATGTTGAAGCAGATCTACTAGCTAATGTTGCCTCTAAACTTCTTCCTGCAGAAGGCTTATCCCCGAACGCATTCTCCATGGAGCTGTTGTTTCAACCATCCATTCCAGACAATATCACAAACTGGAGAGTATTTGACAATGATCAGCAGATCATTAAATTTTTTCACATGGAAGAAACCTTTCAAGGTGCAGCGATAGATGAACAAACGCACAATGACAATTTGCACGACTTTACGGTAATACCTAATCCGAAATCTCCTGAAGCTCTATCGGACATGGTAAATCTTATACCCAAATCTATTATTAGACTAGAAAAGTTTTATGATTTTGAAGATAAATTTAAAAAGACGGTCAATTACAAAACTAATAGTTCCTCATTGTCTTATGAGAAAGTCAATTTAGGAACTAGTGAAAATCCTCAGTGTATCAACCTAGGCTTGGGATGTTCTAGACAAGAAAAAGCTGCTTTTGTTAAATTATTTAAAGAATTCAAGGATGTCTTTGCTTGGACTTACGATGATCTTAAAACGTTCAATCCAAATATTATACAGCATGTCATCCCGATGAAACCCCAAACCTTACCCTTCCAACAGAAACTGAGGAAAATGCATCCTAAGCTAGAACCGACCGTACAAAAAGAATTGAATAAACTCCTAAGTGCTAAAATAATTTTTCCTATTAGACATACTCAATGGGTATCCAACCTCGTCCCAGTCCAGAAGAAAAACGAGGAAATTCGACTTTGTGTCGATTTTCGAAACCTCAACAAAGCATCTGACAAAGATAATTATCCTGTCCCTCCCATGGAACATATCTTACAACAAGTATCTAGTTCCGAGAGGCTGTCCTTACTGGATGGTTTCTATGGATACAACCAAGTCTTGATGTCTCCGTCAGACCAACTAAAAACTACCTTCCGTACCCCGTGGGGCACTTATGCTTATTGCAAAATGCCCTTTGGATTGATTAATGTTGGTGCTACCTTTCAGAGAGCAATGGACATTACTTTTAGAGGCTTAATCAATCACTCCATAGTAGTTTACTTAGATGATTTGACCATTTATTCTAAAAACAAACAAGATCATCTAGCTCACCTACGAGTCGTTCTGCTATGATGTCGTAAATACGACATCTCCCTGAACCCCAAGAAGTCCATCTTTGCAGTAGAATAGGGTAAATTACTAGGATTCTTTGTGTCTAGCGATGGAATTATTATTGACCCCGAGAGGACTCAAGTCATTGCTAAACTTCCCCGACCTACCTCCAAGAAATCCATGCAGTCTTTCCTAGGCCAGATTAATTTCGTGAGAAGATTTGTCCCCAGTTTCTCCGAAGTGGTTAGGCCTCTCCAGAACCTGATTAATAAAGACACCCAATATCACTGGGGACCCACTGAAAACCAAGCTTTCAACGATATAAAGAAGGCCATAATTGACGCTCCATCTCTCATGAGCCCTGATTTCTCTCAAGACTTTACACTCTATACTTTTGCCTCTGACCGTTCATATGTCGCGGTCCTAACTCAGAAGAATTCTGAGAACAACGAAGTACCCATCGCCTTTATGAGATCTTCTTTCAAAGGTGTTGAACTTAACTACCCAGCGGTTGATCGGCAAGCCTACGCTGTCTTTTAGGGACAACCATGCCTTGTGTCGTAAATGTATCATTTGTCAGAAAGCATCAGGGCGATTGCAGAAACCAGCCTTCCCCTTGCAACCCGTCACAGTCGATTCTACTTTCCAGTAATGGGGCCTTGATATCATTGGTCCTATTAACCCTCCATCCTCACAAAAACACAAGTATATTGTGACAACCACTGATTACTTTACTCGATGGTTTGAATCCGCCGCGCTAAGAACTGTTAACACAAGTCAGGTGATTGCTTTTCTAAACTCGAATATCATCACTCGTTTCGGTATCCCTGATTGTCTAGTCTTTGATAACGCTTCATACTTTTCCTCTCTTGATATGAGTGAGTTCACCTTAGAGAAAGGAATAAATTTGAAGTATTCTGCTAGTTACTATCCCCAGGGTAATGGCTTAGCAGAATCAACCAACAAAAACTTGATCAAAATTATCAAAAGAACTATGGCTGAAAATCACAAGAATTGGCACAATGCACTGCTAAATGCATTGTGGGCTGATAGGGTGACACCCAAAGCTGCTATAGGTAACTCCCCCTTTTTTCTTGTTTATGGAAGAGAATCCATTCTACCACCTCACATTCTTCTTCCTTTGCTTCAATTGTCACAAAAAGTTCAAGAAGAAGATTGTCCCCCTTTAGAAATCCGTATTAACGCTTTGATGAAGTTAGAAGAAGTAAGAACCCAAGCTAAGCGTAAGTTAGATCAAAATCAACAATTGATTAAAAGATGGTTCGATTCTAATTATTCTTCGGATAGGAATTTTGAAGTAGGCGATCTCATCTTAAAGTGGGACAAACCACACGAAGGAAAGGGTGAGCATACCAAGTTTCAAAATTTGTGGCTTGGGCCATTTTTGATTGCTGAAAAGTTGGGTCCTAGTTCCTTTCGATTACAGAATCTTGAAGAGAATCTTGACACCTACCCGGTGAATGGCCAAGCCCTGAAAAGATACTTTGTTTGATTTCTACCCTTGTATATTATGTAAATAGTTTCTTTGGTTTTTATTTTCTTTTGTTTTCGTTTTTGGTTTTGATTTGGATTGATCAGTTTTTATGTGTTTGAAACATTTGCATAATTGTGCGCTGAGCCATTCAGACAAAGACCATAAGAAAAATCTCTTCGCTGAAATAACTTCTGAAAGATTGTACGAACATCAGTGATATATTTATAAAAATGATATTTATGTTGGAAAATTTATGTTGTTTGAAAGAAGTTATTGATTTCGATCTCTGAGTGAAGCTTTGTCATGATTATCTTTATCTTTTTACGCTGTCCCTTTTCTGTAAAGGAATGACTCAAAAGGATTTATCCCTATCATAGTAAGTTGTTTTAGAAATAAAACATTTCTGGTGCTGAATAAAGGACAGTGTCAAAAAAAAAAAAAAAATCTGATGAGGTCTAAAAAATATGATAAAATACCAAGATTTTTCAGCGTCACCCCGCTCAGCTATACATAAAAGAAAAACAAAATAAAAATGTCAATAAGAGTTGTGGGAAGTGTTTGTAAACTCGCCAGGATACTGAACAGGTCCACTGGCAGCGGGTAAATGCAAGCATGGCGCCAAGACAACTTCGTCGGGGTACTGAACAGGCCTACTGGCAGCGAAGCAATGTCGGGTAAATGAAAATCTGTAAAAAATTATAAGAAACCTCTTAAAAAGTCCTTTACTCTAATCTAGAACTTCTTCATAGGATACGGATGACCGAGTGGGTTCAATGGCAACCCTGTCAAGGCTATGGACGCCTGCTGGCAGCAGTGGCCATGCCAACAGTATTGAAGATTTTATCATTAACTATCGTGGCTTGCTGATCTTAAGACTGTTATTAGTTTACATCTTTTAAAACATCACTGGAAAAGATAGTAAATGATGATGTTTGCGCGATTTTCTGGTTATTGATTCTGAGTTGAATTTTTCTTTGCTGTCCTAATCTGAATTTGTTTCTTTCGACAGAGATAATTGCTTCTCCCAGTATGTCGCCATTATTGGCAGCCAATACAATTTTTTCTATTGCCCTCTAAGCTGCCTACACCTACATCTTCTGAACTTCAAATTGTCGTTGCATTTTGTGAATTAACGATATTTTCATTTCATGCGATGTTTGCAAATTGGTTTCGATTTATTTTTTCATGACTGAAAGCGTGAAAATTCCTCCATCGTTATTTTAATTGTCATGATTTGCTCATCGATATTCTGATTGGTGCTTACCTTTGGTTTATTGTTAAATGGCTCAAATGATTTTTTTTCGAACTTTACCAACTTTCACTCTGATTGCGCAACTTGACTTTTATTTAATTGACAAGGCATTGAGCATGCTAATTCATGAATTATACTTGATTATATAAGGGTTATGATTGATTTTGGTTTTTATATGATGTGATCCTTACTATCAAAAGCTCTTGGCTTATCGATTTTTTCCACAATGTTTTATAAATTTTGGTTACATATTATACATATAGAGCATGAGTAACATATGAGACTGATTTCATATGGAATGGCAATGTTTAGAGTTATACATATGGCGCGCTTGTAAAACCTTTGGAGTTTGCAATAACATTGGTTTGAATCATTACAGGCACATATTTAAACTATGGGTTTGATTTAACGTTGAACGATCATGGCTTCAAACTATACATTGGCACATTGATATAATTGTCCACCGTTTAAACCTTGGGTTGGCCGAATAAGTTTAATTTTGGTTATGATTGATTGAATAGGGATGGTACTGTTCCATTAATGTTTTGCATGGCGGTGAACTAACCCACCACCTTCGCATGCATATATTGATTCACCTCCCCTTTCATCGTTCTCAACTGTTGGCCTAAGCGATTTTTCTCCTGTGTGTTTATCCAAACCCTACCATGAGCTCGAACCATGGCTCCAGTCGTGAGGGCTGAACCCAATGGCTGCCAGGCATTATTGATGTTTGATGGTGCTTACAGTGACCTTGAGGAATTCGGATGGCTCTCATTCATACGAAATTTTGATGGTTATAACCCTAGCGTGACTCAACAATTTGCATTAACCTTTGATGGCTCCCGAGCCAAGGTTGGGGATGTGCAGTTGGAAATTGATGAGCAATTTCTCAGTCTAGCTAACGGTCTGCCTGCTGTTGGACAGAGATGGTCGAAAAATTGTAAAGTGGAGGATGTCCCGTGGACATTTCTCTTCCAGTCATGAAGAGTGAACTCCTGTGAAAAAGGCTTGCCCGCAAATATGCTAAAGCAATGATGGCACGACTTGTTGATGGTAACCAAGCAATTCATCACATGCGAGGGCCAGTATGGTTTCGTTTTCCTGTATCACCTTCGGCTACTTATGGTTTTCATGGGCTATGATCTTAATATGCCTTACTACTTGCATGGGAGTCTATTTAAAATGTCTAAAAGGTTCAAATGGAACCAGGCCGATAACAGTCTATTTCATTTTGTGTTAATTAAAATGCTTATGGTTTGTCATTTGGGATTACGTCAGGACTGTTGGAATGATTTTCTTAAACGCAATAATTTTGATGAGTCAAGCCCACCACAGGTTGAAAAACCTGTGGTGAGCGAGAGAAAGTTAGTACCCACTGTTCCTTATAGTGCCCTGCTACCTAAACCCCTACCCGAACCACCTATTGACCTACCCGGTTCTGTCACCCAGGATGAGAAAACTGTTAAACTCGTGGCTAAAAAGCCTAAGACCAAACCTGATGCGAATTCTAAAGGTAAGAAAAATTCTTGATTAATCTCTCGCATGGCAAGAAACAAACCAAAATTTCCTGTCAACCCTGATCCCATCATGGTGAGTGAAGACTCCGACATAGAGATTGAACGTTTCCTGGCAAGTGAGTATCCCTATTCCAAAGGTCTGTGTAACGAACCCTCTTACGAATTTGTCTAGAACCTCCCACCTTGCTTGCAAAATGATCCAAATTATCCATGCGTCGAAATGCCTTGTGAAACCCCTGGTGACTCGCCAAAACCCCCTTCTGTTCTATCTCAACCAGCTACTCCACCATGCGATCAGTGTGGCTCATGGTTAGAAAGGTATTACCTCGATGTGCCAATGATGCAGTCCAGAATTCATGCTCTGGAGGATCAAGTTGCAAGGCTCTCTGGTCAATAGGATAAGATGCCATCCACTGATAACAAGCAGTGACCAACAGGTTCGATTTTGTTTAAGAACGTGGAGTCGGCAACAACATTCGTCAATTCAAAATTGGCATAGCTAGAACAACCTCACTGGTATGACTTTCACCTATTTATATGACATGATCATAAACTCTATTTATATCGTGGATCTGCTCTGTCGCATAAGCATGCACTTTTGTATATAATTTTGTTTTGATAAATCAATTTTCATTATCGTTTAAATTTCGATTGGATTTGGCTTTGATTCGAGTGATCATGGGATAGATTTGATTTGTTTTAATTTGCTTTAATCGAATACTCTGTTGATAATCGAAGTTGTTAAACACAAGCTATTTTTGGTATTCCAATTTTGAACACAGTCCATATCTCATTTCGAATTGGTTATATCCTATGCGATATGGTTGGCGATTATGGTTAACTGTTGTGACTGTATGTTCTATATTTTTTGACCAATTCGAATACCATTCTGTTATTACATGACCGAATTGCGAATAGATATGAATCGTAGCTGTTACATCCAACCAAATTGATTTGGGCTGTTTTGTTTGACCGTGTTATCATATTGCAACAAATATCTTGTTTGTATTCGATTTGAGGAATGAAATTAACTATATCCAGTCTTACGATTTGTTTCTATAATTAAACTCAGCCATATTCGTTTTGATTATTTACCCAGTTTATATTATGAATTCTGTTATGCTCCTATCTGTTGACTAGGTGGTGATCAATAATGAAATTCGTTTGAGTATGATTTCATTTGAATACAATTGAAACAGTTTACCTATCTTTACACTTGATCGAATGATATCAATGCTATGACTATAACGAGTCAATGATGGTTACGACCATTATTTTGGTCATATCTGTTAACTGTTTGACACTCAGTGAATGAAGTCTATAGCAAAGTTTGTGTATGTTGTTATGCATGCTTCATTTTGATAATAATCGTAACAGCCTTTCTATATTGGCATTTGATTAAAACGATATGAATCCTATGCACACTGCACAGCAGTAACCAATCGATTATGATTGTTTGGATTATGATTGCATCGTATCTTATACGATTTGGTTTACCATCGATTTCGTTTGTTATGAAATAGTCCTGTTATGATTCGACCTGATTTTATGGCAACTGAAAAACAAAGCATTCTTACCCTGTCCCGATTGCATTTTTTTTTATTTGGTTTGATTTGAAGAATACATTTTCTTAAGCCATTAGTAATTCGATTTTAATGTTTGTTAAAAACAATTTAAATTGGATTGTTTTAGAAAGATTTTGTTTGATTTCTATCTGATTCTATTTGCTATTTTAGACTAGCTACAGAATCAGATGATTCTGTAACTAAGTCTGTAGGATCAATTTTTTAGTGTTTTGTTACTAAAATATCTCTCTAATTTGGTATTTGTGCTCTATTGCAGGTAAATTCGAAATTGCAATTGACTTTATGAGCAGTTGGAGGATATCTCAAAGATTTCACTTGCATTTTATTTTCTTAGTTTAGGTGATTTTGGGATATCTCCCAGATTATGTAAAACTGTTTGATATTATCCACAGGGATGTTTTACCCTGTGGAGAGACCTATATATACTTATGATTTTTCTAATAATCATCATCCTCATTCGTGGGAGAACATGGATATGGAATTCTAATACAGAATGGAGCAGAATTGATGTTTTGTCACAGCTTTAGCTTCTCAATATATCAACATTTTGTTTCATGTTACGTATATCAATTTGCTTCTGGTTTATGACTACTTTAGCTATCTAGATCATGTGCAAATGATATAATTTTAATCACAGTAATCCATATCTGGTTTCTTCCAATTATATAAAAATACATAACAATTGTTAATTCAGTTTGTGAATGACAGGTTTATCTTTTTCATTGATTGAATTATCAAATATAAGTTTTTGCATAACAGGTTTCCCTTATTGCAGAGATTTATACATCTTATAGTTGTTATGATATTTTTATGTCTTGTTTGTCCTGCAAACCAACTCGAAGAGCAGCACAACCGATCGTTTACGAGAAGCTTTTGGGCCAATCCGGTGCGAGTTTCCTTCCTCCGACCAGCTTCAGAGTCATCACACACAGGACAAATTAGGAGCGCTTCCAGGTCAACTAATCTTTTCTTTGCTGTTTTCATTAAGTAGTTTAGTTTAGAAATAATTTCAATTAGATTTATATTAGATCGTTTAATTTCAGAAATTATATTAGATTGTTTAATTTCAGTAAGTTTTATTTCTTTTTCATAAAATATAAAAAATCAAAAAACATACCTGGCTGTCTTAAGGCAGTAATCAATTGAGTTTTGCAGGTTTTAACTAAATCTGTAGATTGTTCATAGTGTACATTTGTGAATAAGTAATATTGCAGCTAGTGATTAGATAGTTGATTTGCGTTATTATAGTAATTAGTAGATTGTATATAATAGTTAGAATAGTTATATTTAGTTTTAGTTTATTTATTAGTTCGTTTTAGTTAGATTAGTGTATTAGTTAGTTTTTAGTTAATTTGTTTTATAGGTTTTAGTTAGTTTAGTTTCTTTTAGTTTGTTTGTTTTCTTTCATTTAGTTAGTTTAGTTAGTTTTAGTTTGCTTATTTTAGTTTAGTTAGTTTTATTTGTTTTAGTTAGTTTAGATTAGTTTCTCTTTGGTTCTCTTAAAGACCTTAGAGCGGCCAACGGAGCTGTTAAACTCGTCAGGGTGGTCCATTCCAAACGGATTGGGTTATTTAGACAACCCCGAACCGGTTCCACTCTCTCAATTGACGGACAGACTGTTTCGCCCGTCAACAAAGAGATATATGCCCCAGTTGCCAAAATGGAAGCAATCAATTTTCTTTTAGCTTATGCATGCTCCAAAAATGTTAAAGTATATCAGATGGACGTAAAATCATCTTTTCTGAATGGGGAACTTGAAGAAGAAGTCTACATTGAACAACCAGAAGGATTTCAGTTATCAGAGAACACAGACTAT
>ML809662.1:76162-100445 GCA_009831015.1 Picea engelmannii | reverse complement strand
ATGGGTAAAGGTATGAGTTATGATATATTTTTAGATAATACTATTCTATATGGATAGTACATGTCATGCTATTTCTGGTTGTATGTAGAACGTCACATAACTCCTCACGGTTTGAGAGTTATGGACTTACGAAGTTGGAGGACCCTCATATGTCATCTAGAAGCCCCAAAAGGTCAAAGTAATCAAAGTGGTTTAAGAGATTTTACAAGGTAAATAATAAAGAGAAGTGATGAGAGTATTATAATTCAAATTGAATACAAAATAAATTATTTCAATAATAATTTTAATGGAGAAATTATAAGTAGACCCAAGCCTAAAATAAGGAAAGTGGGGTCAAGTGACCTAGAAGATGTTTTTAAGGAAGCTACTTGGAGAGTATAAATAAGAGGCAAGGCTCTCTCATTTGAAACATACTTGTGAATATTGAATATCTATAGGTTTATGAGTTATACAAATGATATCTAAGCCGAAATTCTAAGGAAAGTGAAGAAAACAAGGCCGAAATGCAAGGAAGGATAAATTCTTTTGATGGTGCTTTCTAAGGTATGTTATTTTGAGGTCATCTCACCATTTTCGCTATAACGTTTTTTCTATAATGATTCAGATCCTGAAATTTCTATGCAAGTGAGAAAACATATCCAAGTATCTGTGGTTACAAATTTAGCTTGTGGGTCGTTGTATTTTGGGAGTTACACTGTGGATAACAGGGTTTGTGGCCAGTCCTGAAACTAGTCAAAATCAGGTGTTTCGGGTAAAAACATCATAACTTCTTCATAACAGATCCAAATTCAGTGATACCAATTGTGTTGGTTAGCTTACAGTTGGTAGCACTCTTTGTAATAGTTTCAGATTATTTCATCAAATATTTTGTGTGGGACACGCTCTACAAGGTCACTCTCTAGAATAAGCCAGAATTCGGCAAGGTATGCCATTTTTGCTGTAACTCCTTTTCTGAGAGGTTCCAAGTAGTTCCACTTGGATAAATTGCATAAAAAAAACTGAATAACATTCTGTATTAGTTTTAGATATTTATACATTACATCTTCAAAGTTATGATTACTTCAAGTTAGGGTTTTTGACTAATCTAAAACTAGGCATGTGAGACTAAAGAAAAGTTTGATGAAAATGCTAGTCTCTTGTTTTTAAAGTTAAGGAAGGTTTGTAGGAATGTGATCATATACACTAGTTCTACTACAGAGCTACAAATCATATTTTGATGATGAAATTGATGAGGGATTTTGGTTGAGGTACATGTTGAGTACATGGTTGAGACAAGTAGTTGATGAGTTGGCGCACATACATGAGGTGTATAGTTGATGATGTTGGTACATATTGATGAGTCATAGTTGTTGAGTAGTTGACACATGATTGACACTTACTTGGCACATGGTTGGATGCACTTGTTTATGGTACAGGTTGATTACAAGTTGGTGCATGTTTGATACACTTGTTTATTATATGTTGATTACATGATGGTGCATGGTTGATACACTTGTTTATGGTACATGTTGATTATAGGTTGGTGCATGGTTGATGCACCTTTTTGTGGTATAGGTTGATTATAGGTTGAGGTACAAGTTGATGCATGGTTCAGATTTATTGGTACAGGTTTACAGTGGTATATCTCACAGTGATAGTGTGACAGTGGTTCCATCATTCTACTTCTATTTCAGGGTGGCAGGACGAAGCAAGGACAAGTGGTTGTAGCCACCTTCCGATTGTAGCTAGAGAACATTGGGGGTTGTAGCCTCCTTCTGGTTGTAGCCAGAGATTTGGGGAGTTGGAGCTTCCCTTAGGTTGTAGCTTGAGAAACTAGGGGGTTGGAGCCTCCTTCCAGTTGCAGCTGGAAAACAAAGGAAGTTGGTGCTTCCAATGAATGTAATTCTTCAAGACATATAAGAAAAAACATTATGTGGTTTTCTCCTGATTTGGGTTTCCACGTAAAACACTAGTGTACTGTGTATGTGTGTGATTGTTTATTTATTACTGCTCATTATTGGATAATAATTCTACATTGATATAACATTTGAAGAAAAAGGATTATAATTAAATTATTACTAATTCACCCCCCCTCTCAGTAAGCCAACACCCAGTCTGTAATATTGCTTTTATGGGTTCTCCACCATATTGTTGGTGTGGCTTTCAGGGCCTCATTCATTACCAAAAACCTCTGTTGTGTTGGTACACTTACCTCAAAATATGATAGGAAGGCTTCTAAAGGGTTCAAGCCATCAAATGTGGGTAAGTTACTTACTGTTGTGCCGATCCAGTGAACTTCTCTAGTTAATCTGGCACATCTTCTGGTAGATACTTCATACATCTGGTTCTTCTAGTTCTCCAGTTCTTCTTCTGAATCTGATGAACATGCGTTGTCACTTCGCCAGCTCAGATTCCCATCGACTTTAGGGTTGATGTAATCCTTTTGACTGGTTGTTAGTTTGTATATGTTTTCCAGTTTGTATGTGTGGTCTTCTTCACTGATGGGCTCTGTATATCGCATACCCTCATCTGGATCTAAGGGTACAATGACCCAAAGGCCATCTCTTTCAATTTCATACATATTTTTTTCATATCAACCACTGTGAAGTTATCTAAGGCCCAATCAATTCCTAACAGTGCAGGGTAAGGGAAACTATCATCAACAATTTCAATTACCTCAAAATCTGCGACCATTCTCACTCCATCGATATCCACAGGGACATGTTCCAATCTACCAAAGCGGTTGACACCTTGCTGGTTAGCCATCCTAAGCCCGATAGGGGAGTAGATCAACTTCGATTTCCCCATCAGTGCCCAAGTTTTCTTCGTCATGACATTGAACTCCAACCCTAAGTTGAGGAGCACATAGTCTATATCATACTGTCCTATTTGAGAATTCAAGTGTAATTATTTATTTGTCCTTCTCCTTTTTTTAATTTGATGTACTGCCCTATTCAGTGAGGGGTCTATCTTTCCTAGTTCATACTATATGATTAAGTTCTGTAGATCTTGTACAACACCTTTATCCTGAATCAACTTAACACAGGTGCATACAAATTCCATGATCTTGCTTACCTCTTTTCCCTCTTATGCCGAAGAAGATTGATCAAATTCCTAAGCCATTCCATATTCTTTTATTTCTGGCTGTATTTTTTATGAGGAACCTTGATCTTCTTTAAAATAATGTATTTCTTCCTCAAAGATTTGTCTTTCTTTCTTTGCATCAAAATTTTCGGTCTTCTCTGTAGCCTTCCTAATACCTGAGTCTTCTGCCATCTTTCCTTGAGTCATTCTATCCTCTTCTGTAGTAGCACCTCCTTGAGTGATAACAATGAATTTAGAGCCTTCCCTATGGGGATCAACATATATCAATTACACTTGTGGATTCTACTGAGGTCCTCGTATTTCTTGCAACTTAGCTAACATTACATGACAACCTTCTATAACATGGTCAAATGAGCTGCAATAACTGCATGTAGGGAAAGGATTCTGACAATCCCTTTCCAAGTGTCATGGTTGCATGCAGTTCTAATAGATGATCTATCCTCGGCCTCGAGCCATTCCTCCTCTTCGTCCTCTTCCTCTGTATCCACCACGAGGATTGAAATTTCGTCTTCCTGGGGAGTTATACTGCAGAGTGTTTCATTCTTGTTGTACTTCACCTTGGATCTTGTATATGTCCCTCGATCTTTCATGTATAAGGTCATAGGCCCTACAATCCCTATCTACGTGCCTCAAATACTTATAGAATATGCAATATAAATTTGTGGGAGTCTGAACATACTTCTGCATGTAATAACACTCACATTTGTGATGCCTATTTCTACATACTTCACACCAGGGCAAGTTGACTTGCTTTAAGGGTCTCAGTGCTCCTAAGGCCAAATATTCATGGAATAAAGGGAAGTGTTCCTTATCATGGCCTTCTGATCTTCATCTTACACACCATATGTATTCTCTTTTTTCCTTCCCCTTGTCTTTCTTCATGTATTCGACCTGTAGAGACAAACTAGTTAGTTAACTCAAGATCTTACTCATACCTAAGTTGGATTCTCCCATAGGGGTTGATTCAATCTTCATAGTGATTTCCAATGATTCTGCCTATGAAGCAATCTTCTACTGCATCAGGGGAACTCTCATGTGTCGTAAAATGGCATCGATGAACCATTCTTTATTCTGTTCATTTTGGATCTAAAAAGTTAATTGACTTGTTAAGGTCTTGAACCTTTGATCGAACTCCCAAACAGGCTCGACTACTTTCTGCTTGATCCCCTTCAGTTTGGTAATACATTGAGACTTTGAATTAAGTTTCTTGAACTTTGCAATCCATGCATTCTTGATCTTGCCCAGTTTCTTAGGCTGTGCAAGTACTTGGACAAACTTCATGTACCAGCTCAGTGTGTGATCCCTTAGAGTGGTGTTGAACTGGGTCCTTTTAACAGCTTCATCAATGACATTTTTAATATTCCATACAGATTCACACAAAAACCAATGTTGATCAAGATATTCAAATCCATATCCCCTAAATATAGGGAGCCTCATCTCATCTGCCATAGAGGTACCTAGGTTTCCTATCTGAGTAGATATTGATCTACTAGTAACAGTACTCTGAGGACTCTTGTGGTTTTGATTATTTTGATTACCTAGTGCTATTGAAATAATAGGAGGATTAACAATACTTACTTCAACAGTTTGCGCAGTTCCTGATGTTTCGGGCTCGTTTTGGTGAGGTTATTCAACTTATCCTTCCTATATCCTAGCGAGTTCTGAATGTTCTCCATCTATTAGATCTGCCTCTTCTCCACTGCAGAAACCCCCTTCCCTATAGTTTTGTTTAAACATGCTCTCAAGGTGAACCCCTCTGAATACTCTTCCACTACGCATATGTTCAGCTTTTGTGTCACTGTCGCTGTCTTAATTCTTGAACATTATCCTTTTTGGATCCATCCAATCTATTGTATCTTCAAGATGTTCTTCTCATGCAACAACATATTGAGTCTCAACTTCAGGAATTGTAAAAATTTTCCTATGGGTCCCTTAAATAAATATCTTTCAGCTTGGTTGTATGACTCTACTTTGTCAACAAAAAACTCTGTGATGTACCCTCCAATGGTACTATAAAACCAGTGATCTATTGCTCGTAATATAGTGTTATCAACTCTTTTGACCTTATTGATCAACTCTGACGTCCAAACCATAGGATCTCTACATTTGATCTTGAACTAGGTATCTACTAGTCTATCCAACCACTCAGACAAGTCCTGATCGATTCCTCCAAAGAAGAACTCATGAATGTCGGTGAAGATGTATCTTTGTAGCCAATCTTCATTACTTAGCTTAGGGTTCTTGTTATGGGCTTCATTGAAGTCCCTCTCTTGATATTCTATCCACTTATGAATCTTTGTCTTCGATGGGAACCACCTTGACATTCCCTCACAAAGATTCCAGTCCCGGCAACGAAACCATTTGTTGGCACAGGGGAAGACCCAAGGTTCACTCCAAGAGAGCACCAACAAGACCTAGCTACTAGCCCTTTCGAAAACACCTGTGAAGCAAATACAGTCTCACCCGAAGAAACTATGAGGGGGTTGTAGGACAAAGATGTCTACAACTAGGGGAATATCAAGTGGATCTAATACAACAACAAGGCAACATTCATATATACCTCACCAAGCTAGATCTACCCTGCACAGTTATAGATCTGATCTGATTACAACAATTCAAATAAAAATATAACAGTGACAGAGATCAAGGCATCAATCACACACAAAACACAAGATGTACTTGGTTCACCCTCTCTCTAGGGCTACGTCCACAAAACTGTGATTATGATTTATTAAGGTAAAGCATATAGTTCTTGTTTGCACTCTTAGCTAGCAGATCTTCTTTCTTCCCTCTCTTTCTCTCCCCTTCCTATGCACCTAGCTGTAGGACTAGACCTTTGCACACAGTTGAAGATCTTATAATACAAGAAGGCTCTCTCACGTAGCACTTCTCTCTCTCAATACAATAATGTCTCACCACAACAATAGAGCTAGATCAACAAAAATATCATACCAACCCAAACTACCAACCCAACCAAGGCCCTTTAGACCTTTATTTATACATTACAATCATTCACCGACAACCCTAGGCCAAAACCTAGGTACCAAAACCCTAGGTGTCTAAAACCCTAGGTAAACTTGACCCACTTTTTCTGGGCTTCGCCAGCCTATCCTTCCTTCCTTCTCGCGCGATGCTCCAAAGCATCCAATGGTGGATTTTTCCACTTGCTGAGTTGTCCTTGATCCCTCTTCCTTTCTGATATGTCATCCTCGATCTCCTTGTCCAACGACTTGCATTTCCATAATTTGCTCCATCTTTTCTTCTCTTTTATTCACTTCAACCCAACGACAGTCACTATGTCTTCTGCGAATTTTGATTTTCACCTTTTCTTCCTTGTTCTTCGCTTCCTTCCATAACCAGGGGCCAACACTTGATAACGATATAATGACCATAAAATTTGGGTGAAATGTTTTGACAATTTTCATATTTGAGTGAAGTCTTCTTATAAGGTTGTAGTCGAACAAACACCTGGTCCCCTTCATTAAATTGTCAATCAGAACAAACTTGATCTACTTTTTTCTTCATTTGATTTTGAGCCATGACAAAATTGTCTTTGAGGACACAAAGAATAGCCTCTCGGATTGTAATTTTTTGTCAAACGCTTGAACCTTCGAAACCCTTGACATGTATGAGAGAACTGATGATAGCTTTGGACCACATACTTCTTCAAAACGAGTCATGCGAGTAGTTGTATGGTAATAAGTGTTGTACCACCATTCAACTAGGGGTAACCACTGATCCCACCTATTTTTCCTCTCAGATGAAAAACACATCAAATATGTTTCCAAACACTTGTTTACAACTTTAGTCTCACCATTCATATAGGGGTGATAGGCAGTGCTGAAATGCAATTGGGTGCCCTGTAGCTTGAACAATTCTTGCAAAAAATTGCAAGTGAAAGTGGGATCTCTATTAGAAACAATAGAATTAGGCATGCCATGAATATTGAAGATATTATTCATGAATATTTGAGCCACTTTGGATGCGGTGAATGGGTGTTGAAGATCACAACAATGTGCATATTTGGAAACATGATTGATGACCACCATGATGATTGAATTATATCCTGATTCAAGTAAGCCAACAATTAAATCCATAGAAATATATCGCCAAATAGCAGGGAGGATCAGGAGAGGTTGGAGTGTGCCCAAATATTTGATTGTTTCTCCTTTGTTGCATTGACATACATCACATTCAGCCACAAAGGTGAGAATGTCTTGTTTCATAACATCCCAGAAAAAATAACATTTGACCTATACATAAGTTTTGGTAAACTTTGAATGCCTAATTATGGGTGAAGCATGAAGTTCAAAAAGCACCGTGGATCTAAGTTGTGATTTCTTGCATAAATACAAATGACCTTTGTAGCGAATCTCTTCATTGTGCCAAGAGTAACTTGGATAAGCTGGAGAATTGTGTTTCAATTGGTGGATCATGATAGAAATTTTGGGGTCTTGTAGCCATTCCTAACGAACAACTTGGAGCCAATATGGTACAATGAAGGAAAGGGAGAAAAGGGACCTGTATTCTTTATAATTCTAGGAAAGAGCATCCACCACTACATTTTCCTTTCCCTTCTTGTAAATGATCTCATAGTCATATCTAAATAGCTTGGTCACCCATTTGTCTTGCTCGAATGATGAAATTTGTTGTTCCATAAAATACTTGAGACTCTGATGATCAATTTTGATTTGGAAGTGTTGAACCAATAAATAAGGATGCTAGAGATACACAACATGCATAATGGATAACATTTCCTTTCCCAAAAGCATCACATTCCAATACGAATGTCTTTGTGAAGTCTGGAAGTGCTAGGATAGGGGTAGAGCACATAGCATCTTTCAAAGCTTGGAAGGAGTGATCCACAACTGGAGTCCAAGTGAAAGAATTATTTTTAAGGAGAGAAGTGACAGGAGTTGCAATTTTTCCATAATTTCGAACAAACTTTCTATAATAGCTCGTTAAACCTAGAAATCCACACAAGATATAAAGAGTTTTAGGGTGAGGCCAATATTGCATAGCTTCAATTTTCTTGGGATCCACTTGGACACCATTCTTTCCTACAATATGATCCAGGTACTCCACTTCTGAGTCTCCAAAGGCACATTTAGATTATTTGAGGAAATATTGGTTCTTTGAGAGTAGATGGAGAACTTGATTCACATGGGAGATATGGGAGGTCCAATTTTTACTATAGATGAGAATATAATAAAACAAAACTAAGAAAAAATGACGGAGAAAAGGATGGAAGACATGATTCATAAGACTTTGGAAAGTGGAGGGAGCATTACAGAAGCCAAAGGGTGTTACCAAGAACTCATAGTGACCCTCATGAGTCAAAATGCAATCTTGGGAATGTCTTCTTCTTTCATATGTATTTGGTGGTATCCAAAATGTAGATAAAGTTTGGTGAAGTACTGAGCACCACTCAATTCATCCAAGAGGTCATCAATGACAGGAATGGGTAATTTGTATTTGATTTTGATTTTGTTGAGGGAGTGAAAATAAGGACACATGTTCCAAGTACCTTCTTTTTTGAGTACCATTACCACGGGGGAAGAATAGGGGCTGGTACTAGGATGGATAACACCCGCTTCTAGAAATTCATGAACAATTGTCTCAACTTCATTATTTTCGGAAAAGGTATGACGATAAGGGAAAACATTGGGAGGAATATTACCCAGTATGATAGGGATGGAATGGTCATGGACTCCATGGGAAGGGGAAAGTTTTTTAGGAGTGGTTAAAAATATGTGCTGGCAGGAGAGGATAGATTGGAGGTCAGGATGCACAGAAGGTGTCTCAACAGCATGAATGGAGTGCAATTGGGAAATAATTAAAAAATGACCCTTTTTTAGGATATTTTCCATGCGATGGGAACTAATAATCTTAGGGGAGCCTAATGTGAACTTATATTGTTGTCCCTCCTATTGGAATTGCATGGTTAAGTCCTTAAAATCCATGATAATGGGACTGAGAGTGCATAACCATTCAACACCAAGAAAAATTTCACAACCACCCATGTCTATAGAAAATATATGGGATTCGGGTGATACTGACCATTTTGGAGACGCACATTTTCATAGCATCCCCCACATTTCATGGAACCTCCATTATCAACCATGATTTGAAAATTATTGACAACATGAATGTAGCAATTGAATTCTCGGAAATGTGTCTATGAATAAAATTATGGGTGCTATCATTGTCCACAAGGATGATGACTTTCCTGTTTTTAGTGAAACTAATTAATTTGAGAGTTTGGGGAGCATAGAAACCAGGAAGGGCATTAAGTGAAATCATCGGGTAAAATTCTAGTGTATCAGAGGGTGGGGTCAAATCATAGGGTGATGGTAGTTCCTTCGTAAGTGTAACAACAAGCTTGTATTCAGAAATATACTCAATCACAACCATAAAAAGCTTATGTTCCTTACAATTGTGACCTGGAAAATATTTGTCATTACAATTATAACAAAGACCCTTCAGTTGACGTTCAACCATTTCAACACTTTTTAATTTTTGGATCTTGAGGGGAGTTGCAGGTGGGGAGGAATTTGTGGGTTTAGGGAAAGGATGAATGATGGTTTGCAGATCTAGGAGGAGAAAATATGTTTTGCTTCCTTGTCTCATTGAGTAGCTTCCAACCAATTCTAGGGGCATGCCATTAGAACATGGGCACGTGTTTCATATTGTATGCCACTAATAAAGCATTCCCTGAAGAAAACATCTGACATGCCCTTTGTTCTGAAAGACAAGTGATAAAATGAGAAAATAAAGTATTCCACTATCCTAGATTACGTCAACTTGTTCAAACGACCTAAATGGTGGGTGTCTAAGTCAAATAAATCAGAAAGCTCTGCCACAAACTATGTCCAAGCAACATACCCTTGGCGGGCCTTTTTTCACCATTGCCACCATTTCCATCATTACAGATCCAGATGGAGGATACCATAGTGAAGCTTGGATAAATCATCAACAATTCCATGCAATGAAAAATAATGTTCCATTTGGGTTACCTAGCTTGTTGGATCTTATCCATCAAATTTGTTCACCTCAATTCTAGCAGGGCAGAGGTCTGGATAAAAGTGGGTAGTATGAGGAACTTGGCAATGGGAAGATTCGTGGTCATCCTGGTAGGATGGAACGCCCCATGCCGTGTTTAAGTGTGGCTTTGATGTCTTTGAGGTATTTGAGGTCTTTTATGTCGACACATTGGTCCTGGAGGGTTTTAATAGAATAATTGATTGAGCTAAGGTTGGCTTTGATATTCTTAATGTAGTCCTTGTTCTAGAGGTTGTAAGGAACCAATGTATTGAGTTATTGGGCTCAGGTGTTGGCCATTTGGAAAAATGGTTAGGAAAATGGGATAGGGGGGACACAAGGGGTCAGGACCACAAAAAAATTGTGTCAAAAATGATAGGTACCACTAGAATCAGGGAGAAGAGAGGAATCCAATGGGATAGGTCTCAGGTACTATAGAGTATATTCTCGAGTTTTATTCTCATTGGAACTATAGCAGCCAGGTGGATGATTGGTTTATCTACGAAGGGATTCAGGAGATCTAGGTTGATCTGTATTCAAGTGTTGTCTGATGGGATACCACTCAAACGGGTACCAACAAGGGTTACAAGGGTGTCCAACACTATGTGCTTAAGTACCACTTGTAGTTCCTGTGTGTATGCTTCCCCTTCCATGGATTTATGTGTTGAACGATAGATCTTTGTAGCTTTAAGATGTCGGAATACGTCTCTATCCTAAAAAAAATTAACCCACAATTTGTTGCCAAGGAAAGTGCTCTAATACCACTTGTAAGGTATCAGATCTATTATAATAGAATGAAACATAAATATTGCAAAGAATAACAATGGAACGACACAATAGATGAAGCCACAACACCAAAATAATACCTTTATTGGTAGGAAACAATGTTCACTTGCCTCTTCGAGGGGTCAACCTCCAATAGAGAAATGTTCTATTATAATAATTCTCAAGACAAAAATTCCCATATCCTCTACTCCTATTTATACTAAATTTATCTATCCAAAAGAACAATCTAGAGGAAGATCCTTCTTGAAGAGGAGGCTTCTATTAGGTCTTCTTACATTTGACTTATTCGTCTTTATTGCTAGGCCTTATTAATATTTTCCTTTATTACATGGAATTATATTATTCTACCTACGTGAGGGGTTAGGGAGGTTAGGTACCTAACACAAAGATTCAAGAACAACTCAACCAAAGTTCAATGTGTCTAAAATAAATGAAAAATAAAATTAAATATGCATGCATGAGGTTGCTAAAGAAAGGCCAAAAGGTTGAATTATTTAATCAAGGAAAGATTTATGAGGAAGAACATGCATAAATTGAAGTCAACAGTTAATTGAAGATGTGGCTAAATGCATGGATTTTCGCATGGATGATTCATCAAGACTTTTGTTTACTGAAGATACAAATTACATGAGAAAATTGGCATGACTTTTAATCAAGTCAATTTTATTTTCATTTCATAATTAAATTAGTTTTTATCTTATAAATACTGAGATCAACCTCTTAGTAAGGGGTCTTTGATATATGGAACTATTTTCAATATATTTTTTATCTCTGGATGGATTTCAAGTGGAAAGTAACTGAATAATTATATCAAGGTTGAATTCAAAAACTCTTTGGAGTCAAGACATTGTGGTTTGCTTAATCTTTGTGTGTTTATTCATTATTGTTTATTATTCTACAATTGATTAAATACTACAGGACTCTAGTAATAATTTCAATACTTTTAAGCTATCTTGGTTGGTTGAATGAATTGTTGGATACTTACGATAAACCGTTATTTTCTTTATTTGATAATATTCTTTTATGTTATCTGGGATATGGTTGAATTATTTCAGAATATCTTGCAATTAAATGTTATCTCTTTCTGCCATTAATTAGTTATTATTTCCTATATATTATCTGATGAATAATATATTCTTAGTGGAATTCTTTCTTCAGGAATCTAAAGTCTCGGATAGTTTTCATTGATTGTTGCCACAATTTATCCTCAACATAGATTTCTCCAAATTCTTTAGTTTCCTCATTTACAATAGTAGATATACTTAAAACAAAACAAAAAAACAATAAAATGAGTGAAACTGAGTAACTTTTAAAGCCCATCGAAACTTGTCAGACTATCAATCCACAGAATCACGCTACTTTAAACAGAGAATAATCTAATTGGGCCTCATCTTTGGGTGTGATTCCTACTGTTGAGACAAAGGGAATAAAGGCCCCTCAATATAATTGGCACTAGAAGGAGGGTCTAGATGACAAGTCATCCCATGTGGAGCTATCCTTATAAAATGTATTAACAACCCATGGCTCCTATCCATATTCATGCATGGGACCATGCTTTTAGTCTCCTGAGACCATTGCATGGTATCCCAAAAAATACAGTATATCTCTTGTTTGAAATAAAATTTGATGGTGAAAAGAAGACCCCTGCATGTAGGCATCTTAGTGAATTTAATCTTACATGTAACAATATAACGGTTTTCAAGATGTTGAACTATGTAGATTATTTACTCTCACATTGGAAGGAAGAATTATAACTATGACTATGATGAGATATGTGTTAAACTTAATAAAAAATGGAAAATGAAAGATGAATCTTTTGATAATTTTTATTAAGGGGTGTATCGATTTATGATAGATTTTTTGAAAGTGACAAACCCTCTATATCTGAATTTATTACCTTGTGTTCCTATTTATTTTCCTTTCTTGAAGAGGAAAATTCATTAATGAGTAATGACAAGGATACAAATTATCAAGAGTATCCTCCACTAGAATTTCTTATATAATCATGTCATGAACAAGGTAATCAAGAAGACAATGACTATGAAGATCTTAATGATCTGGTAGAAATTCGTAGGAAAATAAATCAACCTCTAGATGATTTTCGTCAAAGATTCATGCAAATTTGTTGTAGGTTTTCTGAAAATAATAGACCTCCCATCCAACAAATCCTTGATTAGTTTACATACCTTCTCTTTTTCCCTAAAGATGATGGTGTACTCTCAAAAAAAAGGAAAATTTGCATCGTCTTGATTGTTTCCCACATGATATTGCATTCTCACTATTTCTTGAGACAGATTCATTACAACTACCATTAGAAGAAGTGGAATCACAAGAAAGAAAATGTTTTCCCCTTATTGAAACTAATGATGTGGAATTCATTAACTTGGGAAATGTTATAGAAAAAGACAATATGGAAATTGCAAACACCTCTAACTTGTAAGAAGTTATTTTTCAGGATTTTGATCCAGATTTGCATAACAAAATTTCAGCCTTTCCACAACATGAATAAATTATTCCAATTACTGAAATATCTCATGTTAATCTTCAGGTCTCTTGTTTTTAACAATCTGATTTCAAAGAACATTTTGAAGATAGTATTTTAAAGGATGATTCCAAACTAGTTTTTAATGACAAATCAATTTCCAATGTTGCTTTAAATTTGATCAATGATTTAACATCCAAGGAAATAGAGTCAGTATGTTCCAATGATGATCATGAACAGTGGGAAGAGAATTAAAAAGACATAATTTTTGAACTATAGTCTTTCATTGAAACAAGTAAATTTACATTAGAAATTAAAAGTGAATAGACCAAACAGGTTAAATCAACTAAAGATCAAAAGAATAATCAATATTTTTTTGTTTGTGAAAATTATGTGGCTGAACAAATCAAGTCAATTTCAGAATTTGAAAACTTTTATGAACTCTACTTAGATTTATTTGATTCATCATCTTGTCATATAGTTGACCCTTCTTTTGGAAATAAAATAAAGAGTGATGCAGGAAAGTAGGAATATTTCCAAACATGGATTGATCAAACATACGATAAGAGTAGATGTCAATTTAGTGCGTATCATTTTGATAATTCCTTGCAATCAAAATTTCTTGAAAATAAGGAAACAAAGTTTGATTATGATAGTCCTATTTTTTATGATAATGTTTCTTTGCAGGAATTCAATTTGAGATTTGATATATCATGCATGGAACTAATTCAACCTGAAAAATGATGATATTTTTGAAAACATAGAGCAAGGAGTACCAACATAATTTTCATCTCATCATGGAGGGTAAATAATAGAAATCCACCCCATCATCATACATAATGGCAGAAGAAACAAGTTGAACCAAGAAGAATTGTCAGTTGGATTTATTTTGGAATTGAAAACTAATGTCCATGAGAAAGTAAATCAGTTATATTTGCATTCCTTTTTAATACTCCATCATTTCCAAAAAGGTTTTAAATATATCATTGGAGACTTCTTGGAATTATCTTTTGCCAATAAATTTTCTCAAACCAATAAGTGTACATCACTTTTTGTTTTGAAACAATTGTATAACATTTTAATTCTTTCAATCAAACAATACCTTATGCCTCAACTGCACAAACCTACACAGTTCCTTGATAGCGTGATTAATAGTGAGGTAATTAAATGGTTACATTGGATTTATGATTTCACATAGTATTGGTTGAGCCATTGCACGTTAGGGTAAGAGTAACTTAGTTTTATTTTTGTTTTCATTTCTATTTTTTGAATAAGATGTTTGCCCAATTTTGGTTTCTTGAATAAAAGCCATCATATTATAATTTGGTTATGATTTTCAATTTTTTTACATAGGATTTTTATTTTTTCATTATTTCAAGAATTCACCTTAGAATTGATTTTAGTTATGTTTTGATTTCACATTTACTTAGTTTTACTTAAGTTTAGTTATTTTTTCTTTTTTATTGTTGTAAGATTTCATTTTTATTTTCATAGTTGATTTTCATGATTCCTACTTTGCATGTTTTATTTTGTTTTTGTTTTTCCATAAATCATTTTTAGGGGATGTTGAGTTTTCATCCTCTGGTCTGTGGAACATGACATTCTAGTTATCTACTAAAGAACCTTATTTGTTTTTAATATAAAAAATAAAGTAAGATTACAGTGAGCAGGAGTAGGAGTCAGGAAGTACTTATAGTTTCATTTATACATGACTTGGAAAAAATACAGTTCTTTGTCGATGGTGGGAATTACTCTTATCAAACATGAAAAGATCGAAAAAGTCATATACTCTATAAATATTGATCTAAATGATGAATGTATTGCTTCTTTTAGAATGGGTAAGATTTAAAGCCTAGGGGCCTAATTCATCTCTTCACTAATAGATGTCATCCTCCTAGACTCAAATACATATCCCACAAGAAATCCTCATCACAAAAAATATCCAGTAATGGGTAAATATGATTTTCATTATAACAATAAAATAAATAAGTGATGAGGTAGGAAAATAACTAAAAAGGGAATCATGATGTCAAGGAGGGAATGTAGATATCTCTATCGGGGCTATCGACACTCGCTAGCAGTGGAGAAAGGTCTGTGATATCATGGTGACTCCATCGGGGCTATGGATTCTTTCCAACAGTGAAGCAACACTAGACGAGTGATAAGGTTACTTAGATATTATACAAAATAATACCCTAATACTAGAAGTAAGATCTAATTTGGTTTCTTACTCAAAGTCCAGATTAGTGATCAAAAGGAATTATCTTTTGTTTTTGGTCAAAATCAAAACCCCATGACAAGGTAAAGAATGATTTATAAATTACATATAGAGGGATCTATGGGTGGTTTTTGTTTTCTCTTCCTATTCTATGTATGTATTACTTCAAATTGTTTGGTACTGATTGAAGGTATAAGAAGAGATTTTGGTTTCACCTAGTGAATTGCCATTTGTTGAGTCCTTAATACACCCTTAAAACTTTCAACTTTTGGTTACCACTTTTCCTTTTAATTATTTTACACCTTCTTCTTTCGGATTTACATAGGCTGTACATTTATCATTTGTTAACTTTATGCATTTTTCCTTTGTTTTTTTTGCATTTAAAATATCAAGAAAATAAAAAAACTTCCCCTGTTTTGCATCAAGAAAGAAAAACAAAAGAAAGAATTGAAAAACGAGATAATCACAACCTTTTCCAAAAAAAACCTATGAACACATCGAGGGATGGGGAGAACGAAGTCTAAAAGAATTTTTTATGATCAATATTGAGGGAAATCCATGCACATTTAGGAGTGGAACAAATTTCACCTATCGACAATAACCCATTGGTCATCGGCAGAATGTGTTAGCATTTTTAGAAGTCAAAGGATTCCACCGATCATTGATAAACCATCAGTGTCGAAAAAAATCCATGTAAGTAAAGCATGAAACAGGTAGAGTTCCCCCGATGATGATGAATTATGAGAACCAAGAAATCAATCTTATTCGTTGATCATGTATAAGGGAAAAACGCGATCGTTGATGTTTACCACCAAGTAGTGTTTATTTCGATGACTAGGTTACACATGTCAGTATGTGACATAATTCTCCATGTTACTTTATCTCCACATCATATTCAACTTGTCTCACCACGTCAGCTACATGCAACATTGCACAAATCACCACTGTACGGATAACTATTTGGTGGTCAAGGGTTTTTTGGTGAATTATTATAGTTGATCTTTTCTCATGCTAGTCAACAATGATGAGCTCATCGAGCATCTGCTATATCATTTAGCTTTCTAATTTTTTCACACAACATTTCTCTCTGATGGTCAATGATTGTTTTCTTGGGAGACCAATCCTCTCATCTGTTCATGAGGGCGAGTAAATCTAAACCATTGAAAAATATTAATTTGTGCCTCATCCATTCATTATGGTTTCACTGATTTCCTCATCATGTGACATTTATGTATACCACATTACCATTCAATCGTCAACACATCATTATTTTTATTTTCCATGCCACATCGGGCATCCAATCATCGAGAAACGTTCATATGTCATATCACCTTTTGCACTCATTTTTCCACAAGGACATTACTGTACATTGCCACATCATTGTATGTGTCCATTGAATCATTTCCAAGTCATCAATTGTACAATGACACATCATCATTCCACATCATGCCCACATCACGAACTTTGTTTCATTTTTTTTCATATCATTCTATTGAGGGGTCCTAAATCCCTTTAACTCAACAGTAGGAACCAAACCTGACAATGAGGCCCAGTTAGACTCTGCAACATTTAATGGTGGAATTTTTCTCCAAATGTTGCGATCCGACCAATTAATCGATGAGATTTACGTAGTGATTGACATGATGTCTTCTTGTGAAAGCTCCTCCTTTAGTTTGAACGTTCTCTTTTTTGTATTTTTTCTTATAGGTGGGACCAATACAAGATAAATGTTGGTATAAACCAGTTGGGTAACAAAGGGGAAATTATTAACTACTGAAGAAGGCCGAGCTTGGGATAAACCTCATGCCCAATCATGTAGACAATGATTCTTACACCTATGACAAGCCTAGTACTAATACATCAACTTGTTAGCATTCTAATTATTGATTAAGATACAATTTATGAGAAGAGAACATACATGCAATAAAATGATGGAAAGAAAAATAGTTTCCTTATCTCTAATCACCAATCACACATTAACAAAATGATTTGTTTGCATCATTAGAGGCAATAATTAAAAAAATATTGAATCAAATAACTTATCAACAGATTCATAAACTCTTACTCATTATAGCATCCATCCATGAGACAAAGTTGGAAGTAATTCCTTCTTATGATCCAATCACACACGCTTTTGATAAAAACAGAAACTTGTTAGTACAAATGAACACCTGGTGGAATTTTCTAATGCTTGTGATAACATAGGTTCTAACGACAATGACACTTGCATGTGCTTGTTCGTCAATTCCTTGGAAGGAAAGGCTGCATTCGATTCCTTTGATCTTTCCCCTAAGATCATGTATACTTGGGAGGAGTTAATTTATTGGTTTTGATCTACTTATGGGAAATCCAAAATCCCTGTAAAGAAGTTAAGGAAATACAATAATGTCACCTATAAGGATGGAGAGACCATCAAGTCTTTCAACTTGCGTTTATGCAAGTTATACAATCAAATCCCCAAACCTATCTACCCTCAGAACCAAGACGATTTCATGCATTACTACAATGCATTTCCTTCCCCATACCATCATAGGATTGAAGAAAAGGCCATTCATAATATTGGTTACTCTCTGCATACTTTCTCGGAGTATGAAGAACAACTCGAAAGAACTAGTCTTCCCCAGGGAGAATTGGTTAGAAAAACAAACATGTTTGCTCTCCTACAACTAGTACAGGATATGAACAATCATATGATAGAATTTGAGCGGAAGGGTATTGTCTCCCCTATCACCCCTGGAGATTCATCCTCTTCTGCACCCCCCTTTTGAAATATGATTGAGAACAATTTTTATCCTAAAGCTATCCTGCCTCGGAGTTGGTGTAACTTTTGCGAGGAAAACCATGAGGAAACCACATGTGAGGTAAAGAAGACTGCCAGATATAATATATTTGGTAAAACACCAGAAGATACTATCATTGTCCTAGAATTTGTAGAGCCAGAGGATATCATGGTCATCAACACTAGGAACAAAGCATATGCCCCCAAAGGAAAATTTGATCCTCCCCGTAGTTCTTCTAGCCTGATCTCATCCTCAACCGCTGCTATGCCCCAGGTTCCTGAGAGTCAAAGAATCACTCCTCATCCCCCCTCTTCCAAATACAATATCTTGAATCAATTGGCCAACATCAAAGCATATGAAACCCTCCTAGACATGGTTTTCATCCCTAAACAACATATGCATCTGAGACAATTCATGGAAGGAAAAGCTTCTGTTGTAGCCAATCTTTTTGAAGAGGTCAACGAAGGGGATTCTTTTGTAAATAAAGTAGTTGTAAATAAATTTAAATACTCTGTAAAAAAAATCCCCCTTTTTATATTTCTATAAAGACCATGGATAATATTTCCCATTGTTACCTCATCGATGGTGGTTCAGGCCCAAGTGTGATGTCGAAGATTATTATGGAAGAGCTATTATTTTCTTGTACATTTGAAAACACCATAAGCATGCTCTCCAATAATAGTCTACAACAAACAACTATAGGAGAGATTAAGGATGTAACCATGGTTTTATGTGCTCATCTTTAGATAAGAACAACCCTCAGCATTCAGGTAATCTGTATGCCTATAAGAAACTACTCAATTATCTTGGGGAGAGATTGGAAATCCTTAAAAGGTGGATACCTCTCGCTCGACGGGACACATTTATCCGTTCCTCGAAATGGTAAGAATATTATAGTCCTTAGAGAGGGAAGAATTTCACCCTACATAGAGAGTGTTCCACAATCTAGTGTAAACTATATCAAAGAATACCTAGGAGTGTATTCCATATTTGCTGAAGAGGATAATATTCCTTTGGGAAAAATTGATTTAGATGATGATATATTGCATATACACTTTTATGGTTCATGCTCTAGTGAATGTAATAGGGATGGCATTATCTTTGTTTCTCCTGCAGGGAAAATTCATAATCTGTCTTATAGGTTAGAGTTTTCTTGTTCAAACAATTTCACTGAATTCAAAGATTTATTATTAGGAATTGAGAATGCCCTTAATCTCGGTTGTGGTCACCTTTTAGTTTTTGGAAATTCTGAGTTTGTTGTGAACCTGATACGTAATATATGCTCTCCTAGAAACAAGTTGATGGAACAATACTCCCAAAATGTTTGGGCACTTGTCTCGAACCTTCTATCTTTCAACATCACTCATGTTAAGAAGGGTTTGAATTCAATGGTTGATCGATTAGCTATCTTTGTAGCCTCTCCTACTCAGCAAATTTTGCCTCACAGGCCTGATTGTGATTATCAATCTCTACATCATCCTTACATCCTTGAAAATGAAGGATCTTGGAAGGCCATCCCTAACGATGCAACAATTTGTGCTATCATTCAAAATAAACCTCTTAAGCCCAAGGATATTATACCCATAGAAAATAATAAGATTCTTGAGGGCTTGAATCCTCTTGAAAGTTCTTTTTCATTGAGTGTTGTAGGCAATAAACAAAAACATAAAGAAGAGGAGTTACGAAAAAAGTGGTTGAAGACATCCTCCTGAACATTAGGACACCTGAGTCTTCAATGAATGTTCAAATAAATGTCCAATGTTCTGTTAAATAAGAGATGGGGTCCATCGGGCGAATCGGTGAATCTCAAAAGGTTTTTTCTTGGTCCTATGAGGATCTTCGTGGTTTTGATCCTAGTCTTGTTCAACATATTATGAAACTAGCTAGGCAAAAACGAGGACTTGTCAACTCTACACTGGAAAGACCCTTTTGAAGGGAGTTGAGAGATTTATTAAGGGATGGAATTCTTTTTTCAGTCCACCCTGAATGGGTTTCAATTTGGGAATCGGCCTTGAGGACCACTGATAATATCATAACTTGTATTAGTCTCCAAACTTTCAGGAAATCGATTATGAGAAATCCCTTCCCTCCTCTCAATATGGAAATGTTTTTGCAATAGGTGGTAGAGTCACAATTAGGGCCCTTACTTGACAATTTATATGGTTACAAGAGAATCAAAGTCAAAGGGGAAAATGTTCACAAAACCACTTTCATTACTAATTGTGATACTATGCCTTACAAATGCTTGCCTTTTGGATTATTTGATGCAAGTACCTCCTTTAAAGGGCCTATACACACAACTTTCAATGAATTGGTCAGTCTCCATGCTTATCTTGATGATTTAATCATGTGCATCAAAGGGCTGATAATTACATTATCATTTCAAGTGTTGGGTCCCTTCCAAATCACTTTTTTCTTCGACACTAACTCATACATTTTAAGGAAATTATAGAGACAATTGTTTTCCTACAAAACTAAAAGTCCTCACTTGAATTATTGTGAGGGGCTAGCATGAAAAGTCCTAATGTTGATTGGATTTCTGTATACTAATAGCCTAGCTCTGCTTTCAATTTTTGTGCTTCTTTTATATGCTTACAGTACCTTGATTTCTGCCTTCTAAGTTAAGTTTTATTTCCTTGTTGTTTTCAATTGAGTCTTTTACTTCTACTGTTTTAATTTTTGCATTAATACTCCTGTTGTGATTTTTGTCCTTATCATATTTTAGTTTTTTTTCAAGATAGGATGTTGGATCAATTATGCCATAATGACACTCCTGCAAAGCATTGTTATCTGATAACAATCAACCTTACACAATTGTTATGATGTCTCCTTTGAAGGGCCTTTGAAATTGTTACATATTTCCACTATTGTCTTATAAGGAATTGGTTATTTCCCTCTTCTTCTTGCCATTTCTTCATCTGTTGAGATCTTAAGAGAAAGTATATAATTTTTCCTTTTTGAAAGTTAAGATCATATTCCAGTTGAATGATTATGCATAAAATGGTAAAAACCCCTCATACCTACCATTTTTCATTAATTATTCCCAAATTCTCGGTCATCTTTCCATTAAATCCACTCACTTCCCCCTGTTGCATAATTATTCTAGTTACATCTTCTAAAATTATTGTTCTTGGTCTGCGAAACCATGATTTTTGAGTTCTAAATCTATTGGAAACAAATTTTCCTATGGAGTCACCAACTTGTTGATGATTACAAATTGTCAACGAAGTTTTTCCCGCGAAGTGTTGCTAAAGCCTATTATTATAAAAGCTAAATAATACTAGTAGGTGGGACCCCCTTGAACTATTGAATATTAGATATGTTCATTTTTTATGTTGTGGTGATGTGCGACAAGGCTTACATGTTTGATGAGATATTTTGTTATTGGCTATGGTTTGATCTTATGAAATGTTGGTTCCTTATGTTATTACGACCTATGCTATTCATTGATATCATTGCCACCTGTTCTTATCGCATTTGCACAACAAAAATGTTAGTGAAAACACATAAAAGGAAATTTGAAAAAAAGGAAGAATTACTATAACAAATGCAAAGTAAAAGGGGATCTAACTCTACAATTTTATTATACCACATACAAACAATTGGAAGGAAATAGGGAACAATGCAACAGTTGCAAAGGTAAAGAATTTAACCTATCCTATATACTATACTATGTGCATGAAACACTTAATGGTTATGGTAAATCATAGCTAGCAATTTAATGGCCATGTGATTTAATTGAGTTATGTGGTAGATATACATATGGTATCTTTGGATAAATTGGATGTCGATTGCTCATTTGACAAGGTAATGGACGTTAATGGTTATGCGATTTTGTTTGAGTTGTATGATGTGAAATGGAATATGGTGGTTGTTATCACATAAATTTGTAAAGGGGTGTTTTTCCTAAGAAGTTGGCCCCTTGGTGAAAGAAATGATGAAAAGGGGCACAAAATCCACAAAATCGCATTATCCTAAATTTTTGGGCTTGGGTACGATTATGCCAATTGGTGCATAGATCTCGGCAGCTGATATCTGCGCACCCATATCTATGGTGTGTGGTCCATACCATACCCCCCCTAACATTATTCCTTTAACGAAGGGGGCGGGGTCTGAAAAAGCAGTTTCCCCGCCAAGCCCACCGTTATCGTGGCACGTTCTTGTCATTTCAGACCCCCCCCTGCTCTAAACTACTTACCACCACCACCACCCCCTCCAGAATATCCCACTTACCACTCTCCCTTACCACTTCTTCCTCCCATTTCCATCTATCCTCCACTCCATCTCTCTCTTCCACCCATCACATCGCTCACTCTCCCTCCTCGTCTCCTTATGGCACAACTGTCCTCCACCCACCTTCGGGTCATGTCCTCTTATCACTCCCTCCTATCATCTCCTACCGGGTGTTCTACCACTCACCTCCATATAGGAAGATGGTCCCCATCCCACCTAATGCCATGGCCTTTCCTCCGCCCCTACATCATCACCCCATGCCACTTCATCTCTGACGTATCCCAGTGCAGTACTGACATTTTCTACCACCCGAACTTTCTCGTTCACCTTCCATCTACCACGTATGTCCATATGGATGTCTCTCATCTCACCTCCATGTGGATCGCACTAACGTCTTCACCAGATCCTCATCCACACCCATCCACTGGGTCCCCTTGTAACGGTCCAATGAAGAAGAAGACAACCAAGGGAAAAATGCCACATCCCTCAGATGAAGAGTTGACTTGGAGCTCTCCAATCCTAAGGAAGTAGTTATTAAAAAAGGTGGTGGTGGTTGAACATTGTTTCCACCATAAATGGAAAGGCGAGGAAAGGACCGTTAGTTAGTCCACTCAGCCACAAGCCCATTTTGAAGCATGATTGAGTCTGGAAGAGTTCGCTTCTGACCAGAGACTGCACGCATAGTCTGCTAGGAGGCATGCAGATGTAACACCTTCAATGCGATGACTTGAACTCGCTTCTAATTTTTGGCTCTGAGTATTTAGGGGTCATTCCCATATTTTGTTAGTGTCGATGGTTGAGATAAGCTCCCAATTGTAATGTTTTGATGAGGCTTCTAGTTCTCTAGTTATGATATGAATTTGAGACTTCTTGTTTAATGAAATTCAGCTTCCTTTCATCTTTGTGTAACTGTTGTGTTAGAACACTCGAGCATGGATGATCCAGTCGAGGGTAGTTATGTTTTTGTGATGTAGGTTTGATCACAGTGGCATTGCAACTAGTTTTAATCAGTTTCTTTTGTTCTACTTTCCCTCTGATACTGAGAGCTTGGGCATGGAGGATCCAGTCGGGTTGTTGTGACTGTATTGTAATGTATGTTTGGTTACAATACTGTTATAGCAGTTTCAGTTTCTTGAAGTTCTGAATTCAAAGAGGATCTTGTATTTGGAACTTTTCCTCCTCAAGCTTCTGGAATACCTGATGTCCATAAAAGACCATTTCAAATTACTGACTAGAGTTAGATCAAGAAATCACTTGCCTATGCATGCCAACCTACTTTTCTCAGTTAAACCGATACCATCCTAAGACTACATACACTAGACCGCCTTTAAAATATTCATTGTGACATAAAACTAATGGGTATCAGGCTTACCTATGCAACAATCTAGAGGTGACTTCTGGTGCTAACATTTTTGGCATCGTTGTCGGGGACGAAGTTGAAGATTTTCCCTAGGATTGAATGACAAAGTTTACTAGTTCTGAAGGTGGATCAGAACCCAGTATGTTAAGAACCAAACATCAATATAGCATAGAAAAACCTCAGGAAAAGTACTCAACGCCTTGAAAAAGAGATAATTTCAGATAATAAGCCTCTTCGAGGGGGCAACCTCCTTTTACCCCACTTAAGTGTTCAAGTACAAGATGATTCAAAATGAAAAT
>ML809662.1:38941-71636 GCA_009831015.1 Picea engelmannii | reverse complement strand
CAAAGTTGGAGTTTCTCCATTCTTGATTCACCTTCCTTGTGTCCTCATCATGAATTTCATGGGATGCATTTTCACTTTCAGTTGTCTTCTCTATTACGAAATTTTTCAATATTTCCATGATCTCCCCTTTTAAACCCTCCATCATCTCTTGTAGTTCATATTTTGTTACTATCTTCTTTTGTAAATCATTTATGTCCCTACGCATTTCTTCACCTTCATCAAGAGTCCAAGTATGATTTTCTGGAGGCTTATTTGGTGTAGAAATTCCCTTTTTGGGTGGCATGTTGACCAAGTATCACTTTCGAACCTTGATTTTGAGGTGGTTCTGCTAGACAATATGTCTTATGTTGTATCTCCAAAGTTTCATCCCTTCTGTGTATGAAACTTTCTTTTATGTAGTTCTCTGATATTTCTTCTCTGAAATTCCACAGGTCTGATCAAAATTGGATGTGCCAAGTGGAAATTATGGTAACTTCCCCACAACTTACTGATTTTTGGCCTTTCCAAGAGATCTCACTTGTATAGAATGCCGCGCACACAATAATTGATATAAAGTTCTGAAACTTGCACCCAAGATACTACAGACTTTCCACGATCCAATGCAACCAGTCCCACTCAATTTGGATACTCGAGCAAGAAGTTATGATTGTTTTACCTGGAACACCTTCTTGAGACTAGTCAATAGGACTAGTTAGATACCCTATATTACACAAGGTGTATCTACAAATTTAAGATGACCCAAAAGCTTAAATTTTTATCACAGATACCTTACTAATTTCTGTAAATTCTCTCCAGATTTCAGGGTTTGAAACGTTACAGAAAACATTTTATAGCAAAAATTCCGCAATGACTCATTTCAGGATTATTCCAGAACCCTATCTTGTACAGGCTGTATCTCCGAAAGTATAAGGCCTAAGGAGCTGAATTTGGAACCCAACGTACCTTGATCTGTTTACTAAATATCCTCCAAGCCGTTCCTTCTGAAACTTTGTAGAAAACAAGTTATAGCGAAAATGCCACGGTGTCTCAGATGTAGCAGCAAAACCCCAAGACCTTGATCTCCGATACCATATGTTAAGAACCAAACATCAATATAGCATAGAAAAACCTCAGGAAAAGTACTCAATGCCTTGAAAAAGAGATAATTTCAGATAATAAGCCTCTTTGAGGGGGCAACCTCCTTTTACCCCGCTTAAATGTTCAAGTACAAGATGATTCAAAATGAAAATGTCTCCTTGGTATATATAGGAGACTAGGAGGTATAATTACAACTAATGGCCTAAAGCCGACATAAATAAAATAGCATTACTAATATAATATGCCCCAATTAAGGGGTAATGAGCTAATATTAGGGCTTAACACAGTACATAAAGATTTCATTTGTGTACCTGGCGACTCCACTATGGTGACTCCATTGAGACGACTCCATTGTTCCAGTTGTGACTTCCAGAAGCATACACACAAGGTCTACTCCACAACTTCCCCTAGAAACACCTGAAGTTGACCCAGACAAAATTATCAGAAAGGGAAAGGCCCATAAAGAAGAAGCTTATGTTGTTGAACCAGGTATTTCTGATGATTTTCATGGTCCTTCTTTAGAAACTCCAGTTTATGCTTCTCATTCCCCTGTTATACCTACTATTGGAGTTTCCTAAAAATTAAATTTTGGGAGTGTTCCCATTGAGTTTCCACCTCTTGGTCCTGGATTGGAGGAACAAATCCTTGTCACTCCTTTCTCCCCTGAACTTGTACCATGGTCTAGACCCAGGACCTCAAAATATTTTCCAAACTCAGGCTTTACCACCCCTCCTCCTATTATTTCTGCTACTGCAAAAAGGAAAACCTTTGTTCCCTCAAGTCCTGTGGCCTTTTCTCCAAATCCTCCATTTTTTCCCTTTCCTCCCAGAAGTGCAGTTTCAGTCTCCCCTGTTCGAACCCCATCTCCTCCTAATTCTCCTCCACCTATCATCTCTATGGCAGGTGCTAATCCTCCTAGAAATAGAATGGATGCTATAGTAGCTGCCAGATATGCCCCTCTCATTCTACCCCAACCTATTAATTCCCTTCCAGCTGGTGGCTACCTTAAGCAACTGCCTGAGTCCATAGTCTCGATGGAAAAGATAGAAAGTGGTTTAGAGCCCTGATCCCTGGATCCATTGATGGGATTGAGGCTTTGGATGATATCTTCTTGAGACAGTGGGGGTATAAAAAGGACTTCATGTACTATATCATCGAGTTTGGGTCCCTAAAGAGAAAGGAGGGAGAGTCTGTCTCTGACTTCCCCAAAAGATTCAACAAAATGTACAATAAGATCCCTTCTGAGATAAATCCTATAGAAGCTTCATCCAAAATTACCTATGCCAGTGATTTTGACCCAGATTTATGCCTCCTATTAAGAGAAAGAAGAGCTACCTCCTTAGCTCATATGAAATATGCAGCCCTGGAAGTAGAGTCTAACATATTGGCAGTTGACCGACTCGGAAATTAGGCCGACAAGGATAGAGGAAGAGGAAGACCTAAAGCCTCAACCTCCAGTTTTTCTACTCATCCTCTTCAAATGGATGAAGTAACCAAGTTGATAAAATCACTTTCAGCCAGGATGGAAAGGTTGGAATTAAAAGGGAAGCAGACATACATAAATCCTCAAAATATTGATAACATAGGCAACTTCAAGAGACAAAATGACAATTCTCCTCAGGTTATGCAAAGAGAACCTTGGAACAAAGATAGGGATTATAAAATCCAAGCTCCTCTTCAGAACAACCTTGTCATAGATAATGGCGAAGAGGAAGGGGTCATAGATACAGAAATTCATTGTCTTGAATATTCAACCCCTTCTCCTTGTTTAACTCAATCAGTATACGAGGAGTATCTCGTGGACATTCAATTAAATGAATTGATTAATGGGGATAAGACCAGTGATAGCCCAAATAGATACAATATTAGGTCCAAGAAGAAAGAGGGGAAGTCCTCCATCCCTGATCAGCCTCCCAAAGAAGAAAATCTTGTCCATGATGTAGCAAGCAACAAAAAGGAGATAAAAGAATAGAGCTTCCCACCAGTAGCCAAAGGTCCTACCCCAGAGGTAAAGGAGATTTTGAATCCTACCTCCAATTTTAACTTTAAGCATGAAATCTAGAATATTAGGATTCCGGTCCCCCTTTCATAACTGGTCAAGGACAAATATTTTAAGAAATCCTTGTCTAAGTTGTTGTTTCCCGAACCTCTTCTTTTCCCCCCAGACTCCATCAATTTGCAAGATGATAAGCATGCAGTCATCCTAGTCCCTATTGTAGAAGATAGAGATGATTCATCCCCTCCTTTCTACACATCCCTGAACATACGTGATAAGGTGTTGCATAACTGTTTGATGGACTCAGTGGCATCTCATAATCCCATGCCCAAAAATGTCATGGAAGAGCTCAGACTAGATATCACAAAGGAATACCATGAATTGTATTCGTTTGATTCAAGGAGAGTGCCATGTCTTGGGGTCATCAAAGATCTAGTTGTGACCTTGTTCCAATTGCCCATGAAAAGCATGGTCATGGACATCATGGTGGCTGATGCTCCTCCCAAGTTTGGTATGATATTTTCAAGATATTGGATAAAAATACTTGGGGGAACCTTGCATATGGACCTCACATATGCTACCATTCCTTTGTTTGGAGGAGAGCATAGAACATTGTACAGAGAAGCTCAGTTGGCCTACATTGTCAGTGATGAATAAGACCCCACCAATCATCCTATCTTTTCCCTTGATATTGATTTGGGATCTAGCTTATTGCAGCTCACTGATGCCCCTGAACCTCCTCTTGAGATCGGAAATTCCATTACTCTCTATGAAGATTATCCTCCAATTAACTCTGTTTGGAAAAAAAAAATTGATGGAGCTTCTTCTAGAGAAGGTGCTGGTGTTGTAGTAGTTTTTGCTTCCCCTACTCAGGAAACCATATCTTTGTCATACAAATTAGAATTTGAAATTACCAATAATGTGGCAGAGTATGAAGCTCTCATTTTGGGTTTGAGGGCTGCAAAGGACATGGGAATTGAAGAGATATCAGTGTTTGGATATGCTGAGTTGATTGTCCAACAGATCAAAGATATTTATTAGGCCAAAACCCTTGGATCAGAAGTTACAGAAATGAAATATGGGACCTCATTGACATCTTTTTCTCGGCTTTCAACATTTCATTTATCCGAAGGAAAAAAAATGTCATGGCCTATTCTCTGGCTGTTTCAGCGAGCAATTTCAAAGTCCCTTTTCCACCCAAACTCAGGTATGATGTAGAAGTGAAATATAGACCCTCTATACCTAACAATGTCAAGCATTGGACATTGTTTGAGGATGATCTTGAAATCAAAAGATTCTTGGAAACTCTTGAGGAGTTTTATGCATTGCACATTGATCAAGATCCAGATTCTAAAACCGATCCTCATGATGATGTTTTTCTGAACAAAATTGTTGATCATTATATTGTTAAGTTGTTGACCAATCACATCCCAAAGGGACTAGTCCCTTTGGAAATACTATTTGACAGCAATGATGTGGTAGTGAAGGGTAAAATCTCAAATAATGATGTTGATGTGGCTGAGTGCAATATTGGCAGAGCAGGATCCAAGATTTGTCAAATTATCAAGCAGTCTCTTAAGAGAGAAGAGGGCCAAATATATTGAGTTATTAAAATAAGTTACCGATGTGTTTTCCTGGAAATACGAGGACCTCAAAACATATGACACCAGTGTCATTGAACACAAGATCCCATTGAAAGAGGAGGCCAAGCCATTTAGGCAAAAATTAAGGAAAATAAATCCTATGCTGCTACCTATTATGGAAAGGGAGGTAAAGAAGTTGTTGTATGCCCAAATCATTGTCCCCTTAAGATATTTTGAATGGGTGGCCAACCTGGTCCCAGTGAGGAAAATGAATGGAGAAATTAGACTTTGTGTCGATTTCAGAAACCTGAACAGGAGCTCAAAGAAGGAAAACTACCCCCTGCCAAAGATGGAACACATACTGCAAAGGGTAACTGGTGCATCAAGGGTTTCCATGATTGATGGCTTTTCTAGCTACAATCAAATATTTGTACTGCCTAAAGATAGAGAAAATACAGACTTCACCACTCCTTTGGGAACATTCATGTATTCCAAAATTCCCTTTGGATTGATGAACACAGGGGAAACCTTTTAGTAAGCTATGAACATTGCGTTCATTGGGGAGAAGGATAAATTTTTGGTCATCTATCTGGATGACATAATAGTCTTTTCCATATCTGATAAAGAACACTGCGATCAAATGAGGAAAGAATTATTAAAGTGCATAAGGTTTGGCCTCTCCCTAAATCCCCAAAAGTCATTATTTGTCATGAAAGAGGGAAAATTGCTAGGGCGCATAGTATTAGTTGATGTGTTCATAATTGATTTAAGCAGGGTTGAAGCTATTCAAACCTTGTCACTTCCCAGATCCAAGAAGGAGGTTCAGTCTTTCCTGGGAAAAAATAATTTTTTAAGAAGGTTTATTTCAATTTTTTTTGAATTGGTGAAGCATATCACAACCATGCTCATAAAGGGGAATGAAGTAAAGTGGGATGCTAAGCCCAGAGAATCCTTTAACCAAATTAAAAAGGCATTGACTTAGGCACCTATGCTAATCAGTCCCGATTATTCCAAGGTTTTTTTTTTTTTCCTTTGCTTCTTTTGATACAGTGGCAACAGATTTGTTGCAGAAAAATGTTGAATGGATGGAGCAACCAATTTCCTTTTTCAGCAGGGCATTGAGAGATGCAGAGCTGAAATATGACATCATGGAGAAATAGGCCTATGCCTTAGTGAAATCTCTCAAATATTTTAGAGTCTATGTTCTGCATTCAAAAATAATTGCATATGTCCCTTTAGCTTCTGTGAAGGACTTTCTTATTCAACCAAACATAGACAGGAGAAGGAGAAAATGGATTTCCAAAATCCTTGAGTTTGATTTGAAAATAAATCCCACCAAGATAGTTAAAGGTCAATGTTTAGCCAAGCTATTGTCTGAATCAAATTGTAAATCTTTAGGGGTTAGCTTCATCAACACTTGCTCAAAGGGTCAGCAAGCTGAATTTTCTGATAAAAATCCACATGATATCCCTCCACTAGCAGAATGTACTTGGTACAAAAACATTATATTTTTTCTGCAAGAGTTAAGACTCCCTAATAGTATGGGAAGAAGTAAGCCAAGAGATTTAAATCCAAAAGCAATTAGATATTTCCTTATTGACCAGGTCTTGTATTGGAAAGACCCTCTATGTGTGATTCTAAGATGTTTGGATCCTCAAGATGCCCAAAAGATTATGTTTGATTTCCATAACAACCTATGTGGGGGACATCATTTCTGGAGGACCACAACCTATAAAATTCTTAGGGCTGGGTACTACTGGCCTACTCTATTCACGGATGTTTGTGTGAAGGTTGGAGCTTGTATCAAATGTCAAAAATTATTTGGGAAGAAACAACTCAAGTATCTACCTTTGAAGCTTGTAATAGCCTCAAGACCCTTTCAACAGTGGGGCCTTAACTTTATTGGGGAAATTCATCTTGCTTCAAGTGGTCAACACAGGTGGATCTTAACTGCAACAGACTATTTCACCAAGTGAATAGAAGCCATCCCCACAAAGAGCGCTTCTCACAAAGTCGTCATTGGTTTTCCTGAATATATTATGGCTAGGTTTGGTTGTCCAAATAGAATGGTCACTGATAATGTTGCAGCCTTCAAGTCTGAGCCATTAATCAAATTCTATAAGCAGTTTGGAATTTCATTAATCTACTCTACCCCTTACTACCCCCAAGGAAATGGATTAGCAGAGTCCTCCAACAAGAACCTTATCAATATCATTAAAATATTGTTAGAGGATAATAAGAAGGCATGGGATTCAAAGCTCAAATTCGCTCAGTGGGCTGACAGGGTGACAACAAAGAGGTCTTTGGGTGTTTCTCCATTTCATCTTGTGTATGGAGTTGAATCCATTTTCCCTTCTCATCTCACCCTACCTGTGGAAAAATTCTTCCAAGATTGTCAAGAAGAGCCTGATGATATGATCAGAAGGATACATCAGCTGGTAGAAGTGCAATAGATAAGAGAACAGATGATAGACACAGAGCATGACCATCAGTGGAGAATCAAACATGCCTTTGACTGGAAGAATAGTAAGGAGGATTTCCATCTAGGAGATCTAGTACTAAAATGGGATGCACCCAAAAAGGACATAGGAAATAACAACAAGGTTGAGTCCCTATGGATCGGGCCCTACAAAATCTCTGAGATATATATGAATAATACATACAAGTTGCAGATTTTGGAGGGAGATAAATTTTTTGGTGGCCCTGTAAATGGGCATTTTCTCAAGAAGTTATTTATTTGAGCCATGTATGGCTCCCATGTCTTTGTAAATATTTTTTTTCTTTTGTTTTTAGTTTATTAGGTGACTCCATAACCCAATAGTAAGGCACTGGAGCTATGAAAGAGTTCTTGGCATCTCACAGGGAGCAAGCCATTCCCCATGGAGCCTAATGTTATCACATAAATTTGTAAACGGGTGTTTTTCCTAAGAAGTTGGACCCTTGGTGAAATAAATGAAGAAAAGGGGCACAAAATCCGCAAAATCGTGTTATCCTAAGTTTTTAGGCTTGGGCGCGATTATGCCAATCAATGCGTAGATATGGGTATCTAAGATCTGTGCACCCAAATCTATGGTGTGTGGTCCATACGGGACCCCCCCCCGACATTCTTCTTTTAACGAAGGGGTGTGGTCTGGAAAAGAGGTTTCCCCATCGAGCCCACCATTATCATGGCATGTTCTCATCATTTCAGACCCCCACCCGCTCCAAACTGCTTACCACCACCCCTCCCCTCCAGAATGGCCCACTTACCACTCTACCTTACCACTTCTTCCTCCTGTTTCCATCTGTCCTCCACATCATCTCTCTCTTCTACCCATCACATCGCCTGCTCTCCCTCCTCATCTCCTTATGGCACACCTATCCTCCACCCACCTTCAGGTCACATCCCCTTATCACTCCCGCCTATCATCTCCTGCCAAGTGTTCTACTGCTCACCTCCATCTAGGCAGATGGTCCCCATCCCACCTACTACCATGTCCTTTCCTCTACCCCCAAATCATCACCCTGTGCCACTTCACCTCTGACCTGTCCCAGCGCAGTACCCACATTTACTTTTCCATTCACCTTTCATATGCCACGTTTTTCCATTTGGTCATCTCTCATCTCACCTCCATGTCGATTGTTCTATTGTCTCTGTCAGATCCTCATCCATGCCCGCCCACTAGGTCCCCCTGTAACGGTCCAACAAAGCAACAGACAACCAAGGGGAAAATGCCACATCCCTCAGATGCAGATTTGACATGGAGCTCTCTGATCTTGAGGAAGAAGTTATTAAAACAGGTGGTGGTGGTTGAACATTGTTTCCACCATACATGGAAAGCCTAGGAAAGGACCGTCAGTTAGTCCACTTAGTCGTACGCCCATTCTGAAGAATGATTGCATATGGAAGAGTTCGCGTCTGACCAGAGACTGCACACACAGTCTGCTAGGAGGCATGCTGACGTAACGCCTTCAATGTGATGACTTGAACTCACTTCTAATTTTTGGCTCTGAGTATTTAGGGGTCATTCGCATACTTTGTTAGTGTCGATGGTTGAACTAAGCTCTCGATTGTAAAGTTTTGATGAGGCTTCTAGTTCTCTGGTTATGATATGCATTTGAGACTTCTTGTTTAATGAAATTCAACTTCCTTTCATCTTTTTGTAACTGTTGTGTTAGAAAACTCGGGCATGGATGATCCAGCTGAGGGTTTTTATGTTTTTGTGATCTAGGTTTGATCACAATGGCATTGAAACCAGTTTTAATCGGTTTATTGTGTTCTACTTTCCCTCTGATACTGAGAGCTCGGGCATGGAGTATCCATTCAGGTTGTTGTGACTGTATTTTAATGTATGTTAGGTTACAATACTGTTATAGTTGTTTCAGTTTCTTGAAGTTATGAATTCAAAGAGGATCTTGTATTTGGAACATTTCCTCCTCGGGTTGATGGAAGACCTGATGTCCATAGAAGACCATTTCATTATCCTTAAACTCTCCCCCCTACTCACCACTATATTGCAAATTACTGACTGGAGTTAGATCAAGACCTCACTTGCCTATGCATGCCAACCCAATTTTCTGAGTTAAAACGATACCATCCTGAGTCTGTGTCCATTAGACCTCCTTTAAAATATTCATTGTGACATAAAACTGATGGGTATCAGGCTTACCTCTGTAGAAATCTAGAGGTGACTTCTGGTGCTAATAGTGGTCACGTTGTTGGATTTTAATGTGGTGATGGTTTCGATACATGGTTTGATTAATGGTTTTAATGAAGAATTTGTTGGCATGTACTGTTGAATTAATGAAATGTGGGTGGATGCGACGTGCATCTACTGCACATCACCTTTAATCCTCCCATTATCTGCCACCCGTCAGGCTATTGATTGATCTTGCTGCTGTGGTTATGCTCTGATTTCTTAGAAGAGAGTAACCACTCGACCAACTCTCATTTTAAGGAATTCGATTATAGGTATGTCTTTTTTTGGCCATTCATGACTCTGCTCTAGTTATGAAATGATTACTGGCTTAGGTGTATTGGTTTGTGTTTTCCTAAGTATTGCAACTGTGTAAAAATGTGTTCTTGGAATGGAGCATTGATGGTTTTTCTGCAATAACTTTTCCCATAGAAGTTATTGGTCACCCTGGGTGCTAGCTCTATGTTATCCTTGCTAGTTTTAGAGGGAGGGTTTTGTTAGTTTTGGGTCAACTAGCTGTCCTCATGCGTTCGTAGCTATGCCAAGTCTCTGGATTTTATGGGTCTAGTGGTTGGAGGCTTTCTGCATCACTCTGTTTCATTCACTTGGGCATTGGTTGATTCCACCACTAAGGGTCACAAAGTGGGTGTTCTATTCTTACTCGGCCCTGTCTTCACCTCAGTACTATAGTAATTTGATCGAAGAACATGACGGTTATACCCTGCGTGCGTTAAATAACATTGCTAGGCCGAATGGGAGACTCACCTTTTTGTTATGGCCCCCTACCATGGATTTTTACCTGTTCACGAATGAAGCATTTGCCTCAGAGTTTTCACCACTACAAGGATTTGGCTATGTTCTCCCTATGTCCGCTATAGAACAAACCTTTATCCTCTAGTCTGAATTTTTGCAGAGAAGGTTGTCGATCCTTTCAAGTTTACTATGGGTTATTGTGGATTGAATGTATTGTCAATTAATTTTATTATAGACTCGCCCAGTCGGTCATATGACTGTCGTGTTGATTTGGAATTTAGTTACAACCTCTGTTATAACAATGGTAAACCCTACATTGTTATTTGCATAACTCAAATTACACAATCACTCCCTTTATTTTTAATAACTCAGTATTGTTAATTGAGAAGGTCATTTCCCCAATCCAAATTGATGCATGGGTATGTGTGGTTACCACATCTTGTTAAGGTCAATTGATTTTCACGACACTGGTGAGTTGGTTGGTTGATACACAGTCACTGGTATTTTGGTGCTAAGGATTGTTTGAATGATTAGCTGGCATTGGCTACAAATGATTGATGGTGTGTGTGTGGTGTTTCTATCATGATAACTGTTAGTTTCTTTTGGGGTCGATTGGTTATTGCAACCAGGAAGACTGTATGAACGACATCCAATGCATGCTTATGATTTTCTAATTGTATGAGCCAAGTGTACACAACATAGTTGATTACAGTGTGACTAAATCAAAGAAATATTGTATTAAATTGATGGCTCAACACGATGGGTTGAGGTATTTCCGTGATTATGTGTTTGTTTTTGTTAAGTGGAAATGTTTCATCGTGGTGTTTTGTTGGGTGCGCACTGTGTATAACATGGATGGATTAGGTTTCACTCTCAAGGATACTCACAGAGTTTTAAGCATGTTTTGTTGTAGCCCGATCATTTGTTGAGACGATCTTGTTGTTTATACCTCATCGTGTTGGATGGGTGGCCCAACTTTTTAGAGTCGCATTAAATTGGGCTTTCACAGTGATGGAGTTACACTTGCATGATTGAATTATTCGGCACATAGCTTGTGCTAGAATGGTGGTCGTTTTTTGTTTAAGTGTCAATTCGGGTTTTGGCAATTTGATCTTGATTATTTGGTTACTGCCTATATATGATTAACGAATATCATTGCATTTAAAATGACAAACCCAATTGCAGTGATAGTGTGACTTAATTATTAATTTTGGAAACATGAATTTGAGTATATTTGTTGATTGAAGTAATGTATGGGTAATGGTTGATTTTGTTGGTTAACAGAGTGGAATGGTTACTGTTTGAAAATTGTTATAATATGAAAAGAAAGGAACAAAATCATGTTTACAGATTGTTTGGAATGCATACTTTCTTGTGATGGAATTGTATAGGATATTTGATTACGAACAATGAACTAGTTAAACACACAGTAATTGTTATTTGGTCACAATGATTGTTGGTTGGTGCATCTCTTTTCGTAGAATGTTTTATGGATCACTTAATTAATTTCATGAAAAATAATCATTCTTATTCCCTTCCATTATTTCATTTTCCACTAATTACAAATCCCATCACGTTCCCATATTCATTTTTTCACTCCCAGTTCTGAGATTGATTATAGTCAAGAGAAATTCGGTGTGAAAACAGTTGAAAGTGGCAATGTCTTGTGTGGATTACAGTGATGTTTAATTGGTTTTCTTTACAGTTGATTGTTGTTTTCATTGAGAAATAACCATGTTATTTTCCCCCTCATTGCATCATGTTTCACTCAATACAAACCCCTCACATATGCCAGAACCCTTTTCACCCCCTGCTCATTGATTAACAGTAAAACAATTTGTATGGATTGGATTGCATGAGTCTGATACATTGTTGAGCCAAATCTATTTCATATTTTTAAGAGTTGTCATGTATAGTTATTTAAAAGGATTTTTTCTAATCAATCACTCATGCATGATGAGTTTTTTTAGTCGAGGTATCCATGGTCGAGGAAACAGGGGTAGAGGAAATTGGAAATGAGGCGCAAGAAGGCCCAGGTTGTCCATACATTTTGATGTTGATTCACAAGATTTTGGCCAATTGTTTCATGCCGGATTTTTCAATTGGATTAGGCAAGGAATATTCCAACCTAATCCTAAAAGGCCTCCCTTCCAAGCCCCACAAGCCCCCGGTATCCTCGTACCTCCTCATGTCTCATTGCAACCCGAGGTCCCAGAAAATGATGGATGGCGGGAGATTGTCCACCCAGCATTCTCCCAACATCATGGATGCCCCAACTTGTCCTTTCCTGCTCCTCTTCCTATTAACCCCATTTTCCAAGATGCCCCTAACCACTTGCCAGCGCAATCCTCCCATGCTATCAAGAGATTGAAAACTGGGGCTCACCATGCCCTTGATAAAGGAAAATCCATTGTTGGCCCTTCCTCACCCTCCAATGGCTCTGACAAATCCGTTTCTTCCTAGATGCATTTGAGGGACAATTGTTCCCATGTGATTAACAAGATTAGGCCTAAAGGCTCTTCACAGCCAAAGGAAAATTTAGGAAAATCAAGAGGTGACAACAACAATCAAGGGAGGGTTGCATTGCACACCGGCATATGGTTTTTAATTTTAATTTTTATCATTGTTAATGACAGTTGACTTCAAGAAATTTTGGACAACATGTTTTATTTTGTATATATGAGTAATATTTTTGAAAATAATTTCAAATTTCATTAGCTAAATTTGCCAAAAGTGAATATGTTGATGGGAGACACAAGGAAGTGTGTTTTACTTAACTAATGGTTATGTTATGATTGTTATGATTATTATGAACTAAAGGGAGTCATGAGGGGTCCCACCTACTAGTTATTCTTTTATTTATAACCCTTATTATAATTATTACGCTTCCCCCTAACTAAAGTTAGTTGAGTCTTTTAATTAACTTAACTAATTAGTTGGTTCAACTACTTCAACCAATTCTAATTTGTTTAAAAGAAAAGGAAAGGGAGGAACAAGAGGAGTATAGAAGCATAAGCATACTAAGGTTTTCTCTTTGATTTTATGTTGAGATAGTTCAGTTTTCATTCATTCATTATTCATCAAAATCCTAATTCTCTTTTATGATAGCAGGGTCTTATTGTAGACAACAATATTTAGGGTTGAATCACATCTTTCAAACACTTGTTTTTCACAGGTGTTGATCTATCTTTGATAGTCTGTGTAGACTTGTCTGTTTGTGAATTATTTTTCATGATTGACAAAGCTATTATGCAGAGTCGAATGAGCAATAATCTTTTAGAGTTCAGTTTTGGTTTTTTGTGAGAGGTCCTTTTGTATGTTCCATTGGGGATGTCTAAGTTTGACTTTGGTCCAAAATTTATGCATGAGATTCTGTAAATAAAATGACTCTTTGGTGAATTTGAATGAAATAAAGGATTTTGTTATGTCTCATCTATGTTTATTATCATCTTGGTGGCTTTACTTCTATCTTTACATTTATTTCAGCAACTTATATGTTCACAAAACTACATAAAAAGTAAATTTCCAGCAAGCTTTTTGTTAATAAAAGACTAGCCTAAGCACGTGTAATTAATACTTGTGAGTTGGGATGCTATTTTTGTTGGCTATAAACATAGGGTGATATTCCTCTCTATTTTTATTTAGACAAGAAGAATATGAAAATGGTTGAGTAAGATGATTTCATATCTTTTCCTCAACACTGCTCTCCCCAAGTAAGTGTGTTTCCCAGGCTCTCGATGGTGTATATCTATTCAAGACTAGGTTCTTGAACCTCTTTTGTGTGTCCCGAAAGTTTGTTCTCTCATTGTTTCTCATCGGGAGGTAAAGTACTCGCCAAAATTGATGCATCAAGGAAAATCTTGGTACTTACTTGATACTCAGTTGTTGAGATGTCGATTTCCTGCTGTGGAATTTATTCCCCTTACTCACCGGATCCTAGTTCATCCTTCAGACTGTCCACTTGGGTTCCCAGCGTATTGAGTAGCCTATTTTCTAAGACATTTTCGACCTCCTGGTTGATCTGTGGAAGTATTTGAGTTGGATCATCGAGAGCTGGGGAAGATACTTTCTCGGGTTCCTTTTCCTCTGTAATTTGTACTAGATTCACTAGGGAAAACTATGAACTCTCATCATCATCATAGATAGTTATTAAATAATGTAAGGGGTTTTGTTCACTTTCTCTCTTGGATGTCCTCTCTATCTCAGGCTAAGATGAAACATCCCATGATGCTTCGGCCTATGGCGTTGAAACTTCAGTGTTATATAACCAGGTGATATTTTCAATTTGTATTGGATCTAGGTCCCTTGGACCTCCTTGGATTTCGATTGGGTTGTCAGTAGGAACCTTTGTCATCTCCATGAGGTTTGGGTCATTCTTGAGATGATAAATTACACTTTGTGCCTCTGCCATTAAACACAAACCCCTTTTTGTGCCTCCAGTGTCAAGAACAATCCCCTTCCCTGCACCTTTGTTTCCTCTGTTGCTCTGATTTCTTCCCTAGCTCTGAGGGCCTCTTGAGCCAATTGTTCTATTTTTTCCACCCATTCATCCATGCTCATAGCCTTGAACCTGGTCATGTTTGGGTTGGCCATCCTCTATACCACCTTGTCCCAATCCTGGGAATTCTCTGTGAAGACCACATCCTCAAATTTATTGTTATCATATGTCCTGTAGGATGACACTTGCAACGCATGTTGGAGGACCAGGACTTTAGGATAATGCTTACAGAATCGTCCTGTAGGGATCCTAAATTCAATCTGTCTCATCCCTTATTTTTTGTCTTGAGCAGTATCTTTTATTAGATATAACTCCACATGGCAACTGTAAGGTATGAAGGCCCGCTTCTTTTCTTATGTGGCATTATAGCCTTGCAAGATGGTATGATAACAAATTTCCCCTATGACGAGTTGGTCTAGGACATGAGCTGGTAGAATATGTGGTGCTCCGGTGGCCCCGAACACCCTGATGTAGGTGGCATGCTCATCCAAGTACCAATGGCCTACCTTGGATATCATTCTCTTGGTTGTTGCTGATAGCCTTGGGCATTCCTTCTTGAAAATAATAAAATAAATTTGAGTGATGAACTCATCGCAGATAAGGGAGTAAGATTTATTATACCTGTTTTCCCATAGCAAGCTAAAGTAAATGTGGACCGGGAGCTCTGCATCATTCCAACTCATATTCATGACAGTGAAGACGTCCCTAGCACACATGACATCGAGCAAGTATGAGGACATGTAAAACATTGGTGCCTCTCCTTCCTTTGGTGTTTGAGGCTGTTGTATACAGGTGGTTAGTTGTTTAGAGATTGTTGTTCCCCAGTTGAAGCTACACCTGACGATTGCAACTATGTATGCCAAAGGAATCCAAGCTACTGAAAACTTGGAGAAATCCTTTTCTCCGTATAGTCGACAGATGAGAACCATCAAATATATGTATGGATCCCTTAGGTTGATTGTCCCATACCATCCATTTCTCTGATTGGTGAATTTCTTGTCTTCCCTCCACCATCGGTCCATCAACCAGATGGTGTTGTGGAGTTCATATAACTTCACCACGAAGTCCATGGTGAGTCTCTCCTTTGGGTCCTTGAGCTTGTAGTAGTTTTGGACCTTTGTCGGGAGGAAAAATATGACGCACCCGCCATTCGCATCACTAATCAAACATTTATGTCTGTCTATATACTCAATGAGCCACTTGAGGAACTCTATGCAGGGGAAAATAGGGCTTATTCTCACCACCATGTGTAAATATGACAGTCGAATGTTATGGAACACCTGATAATTGAGCGCCCTCACATCTAGGTCGTTGTGTGGGATATACTTTGGGTATTCTTCTATTCTAATCCCATTGAAGAGATCCCCCCACTATGGGAGTGCTACCTTGGATTCAGTGCTTCCCTTTGTGTCGCCAAAGGCCAGAGGTTGGATGAAAACTTTCTTTGTTGTTGTCTTGACGATAGGCTCCAATCTAGGGACATACTCCAATTGCCTTGGAGTCCTTGGAGAAGAGCCTTCGCTTGTCTTTGGTTCTTTTAGCTTCGGTGCTCTCGGCGAGCGTCTGGTGGTTGGATTTCTCGGTGGAATTGTTCCTGCAACTTGATCAGAGTGTTATAGACTGTGTAAAAAATGGACAAACACATATAAATTAAAACCAACGAATTGAAATACTTGGATACATATCTCTATAGATTTCTAAACCTGGTTTTTTTATCATCACAGGGTTGGTACAGTCTTTGAGTTGCTCGTTTTTCTCCTTCGGATGCTCTGGAATTCTCTTATGCACAAAATGAATATTTTCACAATGGTTCAATAGATTTTAAACAGGGAAGATCTTACCATGTCGCATTGGCCATTCAATTTCGAGTTATGAGTGAAAATTCAATAAATCTGTCACCGAATCTTTAGAACTTAAATTCATCGTGGGTTGACAATGGATGCACATGTGGTCATGTGGTCTATCGATGATTTAAAAATTGTTTTTTTAATTGGGGCATGAGGTATCAACTAATGTGGGATCAAGTATTAAGTAGCTCCTTAAATGTCCAGAATCCAATCGTATCTAATGTTGAAAAGGTCTCGTCGTGTCGCCCTTTAAGTGGGTGGATCAGGGATTGGGGTCATGCTATGAAAATTTTCATTGATATCCTCCTGCAAAAGCTCTGACACTAATCGATCTTACCGTATAGTGTTGACACAACAAAGATGACTCATAGGTGTGACTAGGACCAAGGTAACCAAGACTGACTCGGGATAAAACTAGAACAGACGACCTTCTTACCTGGTAAAGACATGTGGCGTTGGAGACCAGTGAATTAATTCCCTCGTATTAGTCTGATTCAGGACTTTCCTGAAGTTATCCATTCTAAGACACACCTTATCTTGTCAATTCCAAAAAATTGTCAAGGATCGGCGATCGGTGATAAGCCTACCAAAGCGCTCTCAGATCGGCTTCCTTGAAAATGTATTGATGCCGAAAACGCATTGAAGATCAGCGATCGGGGATAAATTTATCGTGGTTAAAATGTTTATTGTGATACTTCTGGGTTTTCCCCGATTCTGATAAAGTGCGTTGGGCATCGACTATCGATGATTTTTTTTCATTCTTTGTTAACATCTGTCCTCCCCATATTTTACTGACGCCGAAGGGGGATCGGTTATCTCTCGAACCTTTATGAAAAAAACATAATGCAAAACAAAACTTCCTTATGCTAATTTTGATGAAGATCGATGCTTGACAATTGTTGTTTTCTTAGTGGTTCCTATACTTACTTGAATTCCATTCAATGCCGAACCTGAGCGCGTTGGGTGGAGTGTTTGGTTGTCAATTATTACTTTAGGTGTTAAGGTATTTTAGTCATGGGGTTTCACAAGTTGAAAAAAACCCGAATAGGTGTTGAGAGTCATGAAAATAAACAAAGACAAAACATTTCCCAAAATGAAATCAAGTCAGACAGTGCAGAAGACCAAGTGGTACCCAAAAAGTGAGAAAAAATGATAAGTTATTTTAGGGTGTGTTGAGTTCTCAACAAGTGGTGACTTACTAGGAGAAAGAATAATCCTTGTTCCTACCTTGGGCTCAAATGATGAAAAAAATGGTTACGAACTCAACTATTTTTTATCAGAGCCTCTTTTATCCTTCCATTTGAAATTCCCTAGTTGGTGCATCTAGGTCTGCCTATGGGGTTTCAACCTTTATTCCACCTTTGTTTACGGTAACCCTAACCCACGCCCTCTTTGAGAAGAGTTGAGTAAATCGTTCCCCAGCACTAGGCCCTTTAGTTATCATCATTCACTTGTTGCGGTGTTGCTTCGCTGCCAGCGAGCATCCATAGCCCTGACGCAGTCACCCTGATGTCACAAACCTTGCTCCACTATCAATGAGTGTCCATAGCCTCGACGGAGTTATCTGCATACCCTCTCCTACTTTGCACTCATTTTATATAATTCATTTTAATTTGGCATTATTCCCTTAGCGAGTGGGAGAGGAGGACATCTGTTATTTGCAAAATGAGATGATTAAGGTGAATTTTTCTAACTCTGTCTCGAGGTACATGTAGTCCTTTCCAACTTTTCATCTTTCCCTTCAGGTTTTACTACACCACCAGGTGGACACTTCATCACTTTGCCAAGGTTGTTTATTTGCACATGTTAGATACATAACTCCTTCAAACCACGACAATTCTCCCAACGCTTCTTGTGTTATAGGTAAGCGTGAGTCAGGAATAGAGTTCATCATATTGCATGAAATAAGGTCAACCAATGCTTTGATAAACAAAAACTTCAAAAACATAGAAGATACTATAACAAGAAATACAAAAAATGAAGAACTCTGCAATCAGTCTACCTAAAAAAAGGTTATCATGGAAATACACACTTTTTTTTTCTTGGTTAACATAAATATTATTTTAGGGCTTGGCCATTCACTGGGAGGGTGTTAGGTTCCCCTATCAGATTTTTGAATTGATATGTGCCTACCCCGATTTTCTCGTCTACCTGAAAAGGTCTGAGCCATAGATTCTGAAACTTCGAATTTTTTCCCTTCGACTCATTTTCTCTGTCCCATTTTAGGACTGAGTCTCCTACTTCAAAATTATTCTCCTTAACCTTATGCTTATCAAACCACCTTTTAACTATTTGTTGATTACCTATGAACTTTGATTTTTCTTTCTCCCTTTCTTCTTCTAGCATGAGGAGGGTATCAATATTTTGTTGTATAACTGATGAGGGTTTTCCTCTAGAAACCTGAGCAGGCTGAAGAGATGGAAGATATAGCCTGTTCGGGAGAATGGATTCTTGTCCGTATACCAGAAAGTATGGGGAATTACCTATAGCTTTCTTGGGTATTACTCTATCAACCCATAAGTCATTATGAAGTGAATTGTGCCAATTCCTTTGGTTGTCTGCAACTGATTTCTTTAATATCCTCACTAGGTTCTTATTGGTTGATTCTTCCACTTTGTTCCCTTGTGGATAGTAGTTTGCAGAGTATATGATTATGATTTCATTGTCTAAAGAAAACATTGTTAATACAGTGGAAGAGAAGTAAGAGGAATTATCAAAAACAAGGATGGAAGGCATACCGAACCTTGTAATCAGTTGTTGTTCTATCAATTGGATCACCACATTTTTGTTTACATGAGTCAGAGTGATGGCCTCTGCCCATTTCATGAAATATTTTGTGGCAGTCAATATGTATCTATGTTGTTTTGAGGCACTCAATGAGACATGCACAGGTTGGAGCAGGACAACTGCTATTTTTTCCCTCCTCATGTTCATTTGATAGGTTTTATAGTTCCTAGTGTATATGTGAGCATCCATGAATAGAGTAGGCCAATAATAGTCGACTCTCAGTATTTTGTGAGTGGTGGTATTCCCTATGAAGTTCCCACCTAAAGGTTTATCATGGATCTCCTTCAGGACCTTGTTTTAATCTTCATGTTCAAGACATCTTAAAATTACGCCATCATAATTAACGTGAAAGAGCACCAAATTTATGAGACGATATTGTGTTGATTTTAACCTTAGAGATCTCCTTTCCCTAGGGTTTAGGTTTTCTGGGGAAGTCCCATGATGGAGGAGATAAGTTAGTTTTTGATACCAAGATTATTTCCCTGTGGAGACGTATGATGCTTCACCACACCATAAGGACAATTCATTTTCCCATCCGAGATCTTCATTTACTTGGTCCTAGGCTTCAGCTTCCAGTTTTCATAATCATTGTCCCTTAACCAATTTAGAAGGTTTTATATCTAGATCAAATTATTGGACCACTGCCATCCAGTTTCCTCTTCTTTCCCCCATATCCTGTTGAGTGAATAGGGATCGGTCTGCAAGGTGAGACACAATGACTTTGGTATGGTTCTTTAGGATGTAAGATCTGAATTGTTTCAATGCCTTGTATGTTGCATAAGCATGCTTGTCTATAGGAGGGTAATTTAGTTTTCCCCTTGGATATTAGTGCTCATAATTGAGACCAGGGCCTCATTGTTGTCATCATCCTTCCGAGTCAATATTGCAACTAACAATTGGTCAGAGGAAAAAGTATAGAGAAAGAAATCTTGGCTAAAGTCCGGACTTCACAACACTGGATCTTGAGATATTGCAGCCTTAATATTTTTGAAATAACTTTTTTTGTTCATCATCCCACTTAAATTCAACATCTTTGTGGATAATGTTTTGCAAGGGTTTGATAGTTTTAGTGAAATCGGGGGTGAACTTCCTCACAAAATTTATTTTCCCAAAGAAGGATTACATAGATTTTTTATTTTGGGGTAATGGAAGCTTAGTTATATCCCTAATTCATTCTAGGTCTATGTGAATTCCTTCTTGAGATATAATATGACCTATTAGTTACCTTCCTTGACACCAAAAATAGTTTTCTTAGGGTTTAATGATATACCGTATTTCCTACACCTTTCTAAAATATGGGTTAAGTATTGGATGTGATCTTCTCTGTTCTTTGAATACATAGTCACATCGTCCAAATAAACTATGAAGAATTTGTTGATTAGTCCCCGAAACGCTATGTCCATGGCATTTTGGAAGGTCACCCCTGCATTGATCAACCAAAAGGGCATGCATTTGTAATCAAAGGTTCCCCAATTGGTTCAAAAGGTAGATTTCAAACGGTCTTCCTCTGAAACTATAACTTGGTTATAACTTGAAAAACCATCCAGCAGGGAGAAAATCTCAGATCCAGACATGATCTGCAAGAGTTGCTCCATCGGTGGGACTAGGTAGTTGTCATTTTGTGAATCTCTATTGAGGTTTCTGAAATCTACACATAGGCGGATCTCCCCAGATTTGTTTTCTCACAGGAAACAAATTAGCTACCCATGCAGAGTGTCTAACCTAGAAGATAATCTTGATATATAGTAATTTCTTTAACTCCTGACACATGATGATGGGCTCTGGGGATGGTTGGTACTTTTGAAGATTATGTTGGAAGGGTTTCACTCCGGGCTTTAATGAGATTGGGTGTTGAATGATACAAGTGTCATAAGTTTTTAAATCTTTGTAGGACCATGCAAAAACATCTTGATATTGTCTAAAAAGTTTGAGATAGGCCTTCCTTTCTTCTTTAGATAATGTTTTGTCGGGATTTATATTCTTGGGGTTTTCTGGGATTCCTAGATTTATAGTCTTGTACATGGGACATGAACTCCCCGTTTTTTCATTTGTTGACCCTTTGAATCTTTCCCTTAATTCAAAAAGGTTTTCTAAATTGGATACTCCCTTCGATATCATGTGAGACCTTGGTTTTTCATTCGATTGATCTATTTTAGGTTTTTGTACATGATGGTCGGGGTCTAATAATTTCTCCCGAAATACTTCATTGTCAATAGCCAAATATTTAAAATTATCTTGATGGGTTAAAAATTTTATGATTTGTTCATCTACTGCAAAGGCCTTCCAATTAGAAATATCATTGGGCATCGACGGTTTGTAGAGTAGCTCCATAGTGAATCGGGAAGCTTCATAGTCTTCTAGAGGGGATATCCTCGAGGCGGCAGTGGCCATAGAATCAATAAGAGTATTCTTTGTTTTAGGGATCATTGTAATGTTGAAGGATTCAAAATGTTCTATTAGTTTGTGCACTTCCTGTTGATAATTCCTCAGATGAGGAGAGTTAAAATGTATAGTGTTCCTTACATGTATAACAATGATTTCGGAATCTCCAAAAACCTTTAGTTTTTTAACATACAAGTCTATGGATTTCTTTATCCCTTGTACTAGAGCTTCATACTTGGCAATGTTGTTTGTGCACTCAAATTCTAGTCTACAGGACAGGAAATTTCGTTTACCTTTGGGATCAATAAGGATACACCATGTTCCTGACCCTTCTTGCGATTTGGATCCATCAAAGTATAGGGTCCAAATTTGTGAGATAAAACCATCAGTTTATTTTTTTTACTTTCCTCCTTTCCTCTTATCTATTATGTGATTCTTAACACGGGTTTTTGATAGAAGAGGGTTTCCTCTGTCGTCATTGTTAAATTTTCTTGAAAATTCATTTTCGAGTTTTGAGTAAGAGGGACATCAGATGAGAGGGGGGATAAATTCCCAAAATTGGAGTTGCGGGAATAATTTCCTAGTATGGGGAAATTTGCCGAAGAGGGTTCATTGAGGGTTTCTAGGTCGGTGACAACATGGTTCAGGTATCTTTCCCTATCGATCCTGATCATATTCGTCTGTCCCTTTAATGGCAACCAAAGGTGAGCTCGGTCTGTACTAAAGTATCTATTTAACTTCTTGGACAGATCTCAACTAAGTAGCATTCCATAAGCTTCTGGGATATCTACTACAATGATGTCAATTACTTGAACAAATTTCGAGTGAGTCGCCATATTGATCATGACATATTTGAGCTCTCCCATAACTTTCACCTGGGTTCTCTCTAGTTGTATCTCATGTTTATCACTTTTGAGAGGGACTACATTTAGTTTCTTGCATATAGACATTGGCATAACATTAGAGGATTCCCCTGAGTCAACCAAACAATCATGGAGGTTTCTGTTGAAGAATTCAAATGTCAAAGTAAACGGTGGGACAAAAGTCTTTCCCTTATTATCTTCAGAGAAAGAATTCACAGTTGGTTTATTTCTTAGATCATAGAGGGTTGTATTTTCTCCTTGGTCAGTGCTAGTTGTAGGATTTTATACTGACTTCAATGCTTGTAACAGAAAGTCCTTTTGCTGAAGGATTCTACACATGTCCATGACCGATACAATGGCCTTCAATTTTTTCAAATATTTTACTATGTTGTAGTCTATCTTGGGAGATTCTTGGGTATGGATGTTTATAGGATTTATTCGGGAGACAAAATGTGTTTTAGGGTGATCGGACTTTGGCTTTCCTCCTGAGGTTTGGGTAGTAGTAATTTCGTTTGAGACAAGTTGACCCTGAATTCGTGTTTGCACAACCACGACTTGTATGGGTGGTTCTTGAACCTCAAATAGGTCATCGAAAGGAATTGGTAGGTCAGGGTCCCATATCAGAATGGTTGTTTCTTTTGGTGGATCAACTTCTTCCTAATCAACAATATTCATAGTTGAGTTGTTTGATTTTTCGGTAAGGGAAACTTCATTCAGAAACCGGTTGGCCATCAAATTCATGGCATGCACCCATTATGGGTAGTCTCTTTCAGAGTGCTTCTCTTGGTGATAAGTACAGAAAGATTCAGATGCTACATGTCCCAGGTCGATGTTTAAGTTGGTTGGGGGAGGTTTAATTTCTTTAAATAGTGGATTAAAAAAAAAAGGTTTATAGGGCCTCTCGCCTTGGTTTCCTACCCCTGCACTTATTTTCATGTCTATGATTATGTTTGACAACTTCTTAACCATGCGTTGTAGGTATTTTATGTCTCCACTTCCCTCTACTAGACCTTTCTCTGTTTGTTTCCCTGGGGGTCTGGTCAACAAGAGTCCTCTCCTGGGAGGAGGTTGAACTTGCTTCTTAAATAATGAGACCTAGCCTTATTTACATCCCTTCATTTGGAATTCTATTGTCTTGTCTTCTTCAAAATTCTCAGCTAAGGTTGTTTTGGCATCCCTCTTCACAAACATGGAAATGGAAGTTGGGAGAGAGTTAGCATATACTTCGATTTGAAACTCTTGAGTGGGTTTAGCTTCAGGTTGAAATTTTTTAAGGATAGTGGTGAATCGTTGATTGAAATCCTTAACCTTATCCTTTGAACTCATTGTGGCGGTGAACAACTCAACCATCAAATCTCTTGTAGTTCTTTCTTCTACAAATTTGTCTAGAAAATCCTTTTGAAACTTCATCCAAATGGTTATGGACCATATAGGTAAGCTGAAATACCACGTGGAGGACAAATTCTCAAAAGTATAGGGGAAAATCTTGCATACTAAGTCTTCATGTTGGAAATTCATCAGTCTAATAGCTAGTATGAATTTTTTGATATGGTCTTCAGGCATTCCTGAGGTTTCAAGGTCAAATTTAGGGAGTTAATTTTCTGGATGTTGGGGAAGGTTATGTACTCATCCGGGGATGGCCATAGAATCTATTGCTAGCGAAGGTTGATTATTCTAAGTTGGGTTTCCACTTTCTTCATTATGATCATTCTTATCTTCCATGTCATCCGACTCTGAAACTGAGCATTCTGAGTTAAACCCTTTCTTGTCAAAAGAATCGTCGGGCTCAGAGTAGTTATCGGCTGGTGTTTCAGGGATAAGATTAAGAGGATGTTCGATTTTAGTGAGGGATAAGTCTATCAGGTCTTCTACTGTGTGAACAAAAAACTGGTCGGGGGTGTCAACCACTGATCTGCTTGTTTTCTATGAGGAAGTAACAGAGCTAATGGTAGTGCTATGATTTGTCAGGCATAATCTCTTGTGATTCTTATGAACTGGTTCAACTCCTCATGGGGAAGAGCATAAGGTATCTCAGGGAATAAATGTTCTTCTTCTTGCTGGGGTGAGTTACATGTTTCAAGAGTACTAGTGTGTGTGGGTTGTCTTGAGAATGACTAGCCATGCATGTGGGGTATTTTGAATCTACAGGTTGTGTGAAATATTATGTCAAAAATATTATCAGCCATTCATTCTTCAAGCCCTCCTTCTAGCGCCAATTTTGTTGAGGGGTCTTAAATCCATTTAACTCAACAGTAGGAACCAAACCCACCACCGAGGCCCAATTATACTCTACATAATTTAATGGTGGAATGGTTCTCTAGATATTGTGATCTAGCCAATTAATCAATGGGCTTTACATAGTGATTGACAGGATGTCTTCTTGTGAAAGTTGCTCCTTCAGTTTGAATGTTCTATTTTTTGTATTTTCTCTTATAGGTGGGATCGATACAAGATAAATGTTGGTATAAACTAGTTGGTTAACAAAGGGGAAATTCTTCACTACTGAAGAAGGTTCAGCTTGGGATAACCCTATGATTCTTACACCTATGACAAGCCTAGTACTAATACATCAACTTATTGGCATTCTGATTATTGACTGAGATACAATTTATCAGAAGAGAACATACATGCAATAAAATAATGGCAATAAAAATCATTTCCTTATCTCTAATCACCAATCACACATTAACACAATGATTTGTTTACATCATTAGAGGCAAGAATTATAAAAATATTGAATCAAAAAAATTATCAAAATATTCAGAAACTCTTACTCATTATAGCATCCATTCATGAGATAAAGTTACAAGTAATTCCTCCTTATGATCCAATCACACACACTTTTGATGAAAACAGAAACTTGTCTCAGGTCCTAAACAAGACTTCTCAATTGAGGTAGCTCCGAAATAGTTCTTTACAATTCCAAAAATGAGGGTCTTTTCAAAACCATCGACCCCTTCTAACAAGTTGATCCTTTTATTTATAACATATTATTAATCTAAAAATAAATACCAAAAGTACAAGCTAAGTAAAGAAAAACATCACTACATGGCACTTTTATCTCTCAGTCTTCTAAGAGTCATCAAATGGTTTCACTTGAGTGGATGACTCATCTCATACTTCGACCATTTGACGAAGAGTTCCTCACATGTGTTGGCATACGTGAATCTGTGTTGGTGCATCGGGGCCGAAAGGATCTCCTTTATCTCCACTACCCATGCCTGATACTTGAATACTTTAGCGCTTAACTGTTGTAACATTGTTCGAGCCTTGATCGGGTGATCCATGAATTGTTGTACTTGACCTGGCACCATGTTTTCCACCTTTTCTATCTCTGTATCCCATGATGATTCTTGTTCGACATGTAGTTTGACTATGTCATGCAAGTCGACAAAGTCATCGAGTATGCAGAATTCTAGGAGGTCGATGTCTCTCATTGCCCGATTGATATTGGGCCAGCTTCTTTCGCACTTGGCCCATTTATCTTGGATTTCCTGATGAGGTCCTTGGGATATTTTAACCCAGTATTCAACTGAATTCTTTATGCATTCGATGTTACTATCCCTTAGTACCTGAATGTCATGCACCTCAACATATTGGTCCTATTGAATCACATTGATGTAATCGATCCTTTCCACCGCTTGATGTGATTTATTATACCATATTTCCATATCCTTACATGTCGTCAGTGCCATAAGGGTGTCGTTTTGGAAATCGGCTATCCCTGTAGTGAAAAGGTGTCGCTCATTCATGAATTTGTTGTAGGCATCATGGAATTTTCTTCTCAAGAACACCGTGGCCTACATGGAGTCCTGATAATATTCTCCAAATGGCACAGATTCTCCAAATCCTTCAACGCAGTGGCCAACTCCTCTTCATATTTCCTCGCTCTATCTAGGGTGGCATCTATGATTTCCATCCATGTGATGATAATCTCGGACGTCTTGGCATGCTCTGTGTTAATTAATTTCTCCTTTGTAGTGATGAGGATGGAGTTGTCTAGAGTAAGACTCCTCTTCTTAGTGGTTCTCTTCATGATGGATTTCGTCTTTCGGTCTTAGGTGATGCCTTGTATATTAGAGACCTCATCCACGCGTTTGGGGATTTGTTTCTCTCCCTAAGTAAGTGTATTTCCCAGTCTCCTGACGGTGTATATTTGTTCAATACTGGGTTCTTGAAGCTCTTCTATCTGTCCTGAAATTTTGGCCTTCGGTTGTTGCTCATTGGGAGGTAAAGTACCAACCAAAATTGATGCATCGGGGGAAGGCTCGGTACTTACCTGATAATTGACTATTGAGATGTCAATTTCCTTCTATGGAATTTCTCCCCCTTCCTCACCTGATCCTAGCTCATCCTTCAGGTTGTCCACTTGGGTCCCCAGTGTATCGAGTAGCTCAGTGTCTAAGAAAATTTTGACCTCCTAGTCACTTTTTGGAAGAATTTGAGTTGTAGCATCGAGAGTTGGGGAAGATACTTTGTCGGGTTCCTTTTCCTCTGTAATATGTACCAAAGTCACCAGGGAAACCTCTAAACTCTCCTCATCATCATAGATATTTATTGAGTTGTGTAAGGGGTTTGGTGCACTTGCTCTCCCTGGTTTCCACTATATCTCGGGCTGAGCCGAAACATCCCCTGGTGATCCATCTTGTGGCCTTGAAAATTCAGGGTTATCTAACCCGATGATATCTTCAATGTATATTGGCTCTAGGTCACTTGGACCTCCTCGGATTTCGATTGGGTTATTGGCAGGAACCCTTTTCATCTCCATGAGGTTTGGATCATTCTGTAGCTAATCAATTACTCTTTGTTTCTCTTCCATTAAACGCATACCCCTTATCTATGCCTTCATTATTAATAACAATCCCCTTCCCTCCACCTTTGTTGCCTCTACCACTCTGATTTCTTCCCTGGCTCTAAGGGCCTCTTGATCGTACTGCTCTATTGTTTCCACCCATTCATCCATTATCGTCGCATTGAACCTGGTCATGTTTGGGTTGGCCATCTTCTGTACCACCTTGTTCCAGTCCTGGGCATTCTCTATGAATACCTTATCTTCAAATTTATCATGAGAATATGGCCAGTAGGATGACACACGTTGGAGGAACAGAACTTTAGGATCATACTTGCATAATTGGCATGTAGGGGACCTAAATTCAAGCTAGCGCAACCCTTCTTGTTTGGCTTGAGAAGTATTTTTTACTAGATAGAACCCCACATGGAAACCATAGGTTATGAAGGCCCGCTTCTTGTCTTTTACCAATGTGGTGTTATAGCCCTACAAGATGGTCTGATAACAAATTTATCCTATGAAGATTCGGTTTGCGACATGAGTTGGTAGGAGATGTGGTGCTCCGATGGCCCCAAACACCCTAATGTAGGTGGCACGCTTGTCCAAGTACCAATGGCGTACCTTGGATATAATTCTCTTGGCTACCACTGATATCCTTGGGCACTCCTTCTTAAAAAGAATAAAATAAATTCAGGTGATGAATTCATCGCAGATGAGGGACTACTATTTATTATAAATGTTTTCCCATAGAAAGTTGAAGTAGATGTGTACCAGGATCTCTGCATCATGCCATCTCAGATTCATATTGGCAAAGACATTCCTAGTACACATGACATCGACTAGGTATGAGGCCATGTAAAAAGTTGGTGCATGTCATTCCTTGGACGTCTGATCCTGTTGCACACAGGTGCTTATTTGTTCACATATTATTTATCCCGAGTTGAAGTTTCACTTGACGATTGCGACTATGTATTCCAAATGCATCCAAGCTTATGAAAACTTGGAGCAATCATTTTATTCGTATAACCGACATATGAGATCCATAAAATATATGTATGGCTCCCTTAGGTTGATTATTTTGTACCATCCATTACTTCGGTTGGTGAATTTGTTGTCTTCCCTCCACCATGATGCCATCAACCAACTGGTGTCGTGGATTTCATAGAACTTCACCATGAATTCTGTGTTGAGACGCTCCTCCGGGTCCATGATCTTGTAGTAATTTTGGACCTCTATCGAGAGGAAAACTCTGATGCACCTGCCATTCGCATCGTTAATCAAACATTTATTCCAATATATATGGTCTATGAGCCACTTGAGGACCTCTATGTAGGGGAAAATGAGGTTTATGTTCACCACCATGTGTAAATATGACCATCGGATTTTGAGGAACACCTGATCATCGAGTGCCCTCACATTTGGGTCTTTGTGTGGGATATACTCCGGCTATTATTCTTTGCTAATCATGTTGAATAGGTTCCCCCACTGTGGGAGAGATACCTTGGATCCATTGCTTGACTCTGTGTCACCAAAGGCCGGAGGTTGGATGAAAACTTTCTTTGTTTTTGTCTTGACAACAGTCTTTGGTCTAGGGACGTACTCCAATTGTCTCATGGTCCCTGAATAAGAGCCTTCTCCTGTCTCTGGTTCTTTTAGCTTCAGTTCTCTCGGTGAGTGTATGGTGGTTGGATTTCTCAGTGAAATTATTCCTAAAAATTTAGTAGAGTGTTAGAGACTGTGTAAAAACTGGAAGAACACATATATATTATAACCAGTGAATTGACAGACTTGGATACATACCTCTGAAGCTTGCTAAACCTAGTTTTTTAATAATCACGGGTTCGTTACAGTCTTCGAGTTACTCTTTTTTATCCTTTGGATGCTCTAGAATTCTCTTATGCATAGAATGAATTTGTTCACAACAGTTCAAGATATTTTAAATAGGGAACATCTTACCGTGTCACATCAGCGATTCAATTTCGGGTTATGAGTGAAAATTCAATAAATTTTTCGCTGAATATTTAAAACCTAAATTCATCATGGCTTGACTATGGAGGTGTGGATGGTGATGTGTTCTATCGGCGATTTAAAAATTGTTCTTTTAATTGGTGAAAGAGGTAGAAACTAATGGAAGATCAGGTATTAATTAGCTCCTTAAATGTCAAGAATATGATCATATCTAATGCTAAAAACATCCCATCATGTTTCCCTTTCAGTGGGTGGATCGGGGATCGAGGTCATGCTATGAACATTTTCATTGATATGCTCCTGCAAAATCTCCGACGTCGATCGATATTACCATACAAGTTGACATGACAAAGATGACTCAGAGGTGTGACTAGGACCTAGGTAACCAAGAATGACTCGGGATAAAACTAGACCATACAACCTTCTTACCTAGTAAAGACACGTGGCATTGGAGAATAGTGAATTAATTCGATCATATTAGTTGGATTCATTAATTTCATTAAGTTATTTGTTCTAAAACACACCTTAGCTTGTTGATGCCTAAAAAGTGTCAAGGATAGGTGATCAATGATAAGCCTACCAAAGCACTCTCGGATCGGCTCCCTCGAAAACGTTTCGATGCCGAAAACGCATCGGGGATCGATGATTGGGGATAAATTTATTGTGGTCAAAATTTTTGTTGTGATCCTTCTGGGTTTTCCCTGATTCTGATAAAGAGCGTCGAGCATCAACTATTGACAATTTCTTTTTCTTCTTTGTTAATGTCTGTCCTCCCCATATTTTACCGATGCCGAAAGGGGATCGACTATCTCTCAAACATTTATGCAAAAAAAATAAACCAAACCAAAAATTCCTTCTATCGATGATGATGAAGATCGGTGCTTGGCGACTCTTGTTTTCCAAGCGGTTCCTATAATTGCTTGAATTTTGTCTGACGTCGAACCTTAGCGTGTTGGGTGCAGTGTTTGGCTGTCGATTCTTACTTTAGGTGTTAAGGTATTTTAGTCATTGGGTTTCACAAGTTCAAACAAACTTGGATAGGTGATGAGAGTCATGAAAATAAACAAAGATTTTTTTTTTCCCAAAATGAAATCGATTCAGACAGTGCAGAAGACCAAGTGGTACCCAAAAAGTGATAAAAAATGATATGGCTTTTTAGGGTGTGTTGAGAGCTCAACACAGTCATCCACATAAGATTCAACATCTCTCACCGCATCATCTGGTAATGTCAACTCATGCGTAATAAAATACACATTTCTCTCATGTTCATTTGCATTCAGGGGTTTTGATGGAACGTTTTGGTAAATATACACTCCATTCTATCGATGTTGATGCACTCATCATGCATCGACAAAGATCGATGACATGTAGAATTCCCCTTGCAAGCAGTTTCAACCAATCATCGATTTCCACATGAACTCATCTCATGCATGAAATGGGATAGAGAAAAGGACAGATGCCAATGAGGCCTTCCCAAGAAAATACGATTCATGAGATTATGGGGGTAAATGAATCTAGATTGTCTAGAACCTTTAATTGGCGCCAGGTTCATTTTCTATGGTTTTATGAACTCCACTTCATGTGACATGCCAAGAAACCATGAAATAATCAAACTATGAAATGTCACAATCCTTACTCCCATTTTCAACATCATCTAGTCAAGCTACGCTACCACATCATCATAAGGATACTAATAAAATGGAAAAACGCTCCAATAGAAACAAGTTTTTAAAGTGTCCATGAAATGAATCTTGACCATCCGATCATAGGTGAGAATAGATCTTGACCTTTTTTCATCCTTCATGACTTGTGCTAAAAAATGTTAGATCTTTTCCCAAGCATACAACACGTTCAAAAAAGTCGTCGATGAGAGAAGAACCTAGTTTTGTATTTTTTCTGTAACATTTGAACCCGAAATTTATTTGAGGCATTCTTTTTACTGTTGGAACGGTCTCACCGAGATCTAAATATTTGTAGTTATAAGTTTTTTGTGATGCTTCATTTTTGGTTTATGGTTTTTGGAATAAAACTTTGACATGTGAAATTATTATGGTATTTTCATGATAACCTATGATTATAATCCATGTTTTGAGAATTCTATATATCATTGGAAAGGTATCATCAAGTTCTACAAGTTTTGTTTTATAAGTTTTTATTGATTTGCCACCGTTTTTTTCAGGTTTGCGAAATAAAGAAAATCAGGCTCAGGGAAGTGACTTGCATATGAAATTTTAAGATCAATTAATTGTTTTATCTAATAAAATTATTGCAAAAATATATTTTTATTCCCAATATACATTTTTAGGATCCAGGTACGTGCAAGGGGAATAATTTAGCATGGAGAGGAGAATTTCAATATTACATGCTACAAACTGGTAGATTTTCGACAGCTAACAAACAAAAGCATGAGAACAGAGTTGGAAGAGTTGGTGAATGGATGCATGACCATTCCAATTTTAAAAGTGGATGATTACTAAAGATTCAATAAAAACTCAGCTAGAGTTCATTGTGGATAAAATAAATGAAAAATAAAATTAAAGATGCATGCATGAGGTTGCAAATGAAAGGACAACGAGTTGAATTATTTAATCAAGGAAATGTTTATGAGGATGAACATGCATAAATTGAAGTCGAACGTTAATTGGATATGTGGCTAATTGCATGTATTTTTTCATGGATGATTCATCAAGACATTTTTTTACTGAAGATGCAAATTACATGAGGAGATTGTGTGACCTTTAATAAAGTCAATTTTATTTGTATTCCATAATTAAATTAGTTTTTATCTTGTAAATAAGGAGATCGACCTCTTAGTAAGGGGTCTTTGATATCTAGAACTATTTTCAAGAGCTTTTTTTATCTCTAGAGGGATTTCAAGTGGATTGTAATCGAAGAATTATTTCAAGGTTGAATTTGGAAACTCTTTGGAGTCAACACATTCTAGTTTGATGAATCTTTGTGTGTTTATTAATTATTGTTGATTATTCTATAATTGATTAAATACTACATGAATCTAGTAATAATTGCAATACTTTTAATCTATATTGGTTGGTTGAATGAATTGTTGGATACTTTCAATAAAATATTTTTTTTCTTTATTAGTTAATATTCTTTTATGTTATCTAGGATATGGTTGAATTATTTCGAAATATCTCGTAATTAAATGTTATCTCTCTTTTCTATTAATTAGTTATTGTTTCTTGGATATTATTTGATGAGTAATGAATTCTTAGTGGAATTATTTTTTCAGGAATATAAAGTCTCAGATAGTTTTCATTGATTGTTGCCACATGTTATCCTCAACACATATCTATCCATATTCTTTAGTTTCTTCCTTTCATGTAGTAGATAGACTTAAAACAACAAAACAATAAAAAGAATGAAACTGAGTAAATTTTAAAGACCATGGAACATTTTTAGACTATCAATCCGGAAAATCACGCTACTTTAAACAAAGAAGATTCTAATCAGTCCTT